>SRQG01000384.1:0-25855 GCA_018360325.1 Claviceps aff. humidiphila group G2b | reverse complement strand
CTGTTCAACCCTCCATTTTCCATGAAAAGTACTAAAATTTGCCATAAGTTGTATGATCCAAACTTGAGCCTCGTCTTTGCCTCATCTTTGATCCCGCATCCCTTCCAGCACGCGCTCAGCATCTCATGGATGATGGACGACGATAAAGGTACAAAGCGATTGTGGTCAGCTACAACATGATTGGATGCGCCAGACGCACCATACCCATTTGGGCAACTTAGGGTGGTGATTAGGCCAGTTGTTGAGGTGCTCATTAAGGTTTCCCGACGGGACCTGAGCGGTCCGCAGTTGCGATTGGTCCCCGCAAGAACAATGGCGCTGACTCGCTGAGCATCCGAGGGACGTGCAGATTGTGCGCGCCCTCCCCATCAACTCACTAACTTTTTTGCTTCTTCGTTTCTCGGCCGCGGCCTGGCCCATTGTCGCAAGCGTCGAGTAGTGTGCGATCAGACACTAGAAAATAGCATGGCAGAAGGCAGTCAGGGCGGGATGGAGAACATAGCCAGGGAAGATACAAACAACAAGAAGAGGACATCGCGTCCTTCATCAAACATGTGGCCCAATTGACTCAACCGCCTCGTGGGACTGCCATCTCGGACTCGATACTGCGCTGCCACGGCCATCACGATGCAGACAAAGGCGACAAGTCAACTCTCCCTTCTGGAAAAGCTGGACCTGATTCCCGCGGTGGCAAGCATCGTGGGTGTGGCCATCTTCTCCGCGCTGACGGCCTTTCTCCGCAGTCCAAGGGATCCTCCGAGTATCCGTCTGCACATTGCGTATGCGCTGTTGCGGAAAGCCACGACGCGTCTCACGCCTCTCCAGTTTCAGTAAGTGATTCCTGGGCCTTGATGTAATCAGCAGAGGAAAATACGAAGATACGAAGCAACGACTTGTGGGTGAATTAGCTCTGACTTGTCTCTTCCGCGTGTAGACTCATATTGCCTCTGACGAGCGTCGTGTACACACAATATGCCCGATCAGCAAATATGAAGCCCGAGACGGTAGATTTGGGCCACGGGGCTCAAGGGCACTGGCTGGGGAGCAAGAATGCGAAAAACGTGCTCATCTGGTATCACGGTAAGTGCTGTCCGACGGATTGATCTTCGACCCCCAAATCTTCCATCTGATCCCTCACAAGAGATGGCATAATCGACGGTTGACTGACAGATATAATGGCCTACAGGTGGTGGTTATTGCTTGCCCGCCAACATGGGCTACTTCATCTTCCTCGACGGGTTGGTCGCGTCAGCTCGCTCCCACGGCCAAGATCTCGCCGTCTTCGTCCCGACCTACTCCCTCGCCCCCAGCGCGGCATACCCGACACAACTCACGCAGTCGGTCGAGGCCCTGCGATACATTCTCGAACATACAGGCCGGGCGCCGGCGCAGGTGCTGCTCGGAGGAGACTCAGCCGGCGGCAACCTGGCCATGGGGGTGTTGTCGCATCTGGCGCATACGCATCCAGCCATTGAGCCGCTGAAGGTGAACGAGCCTCTCGCCGGCGTTGTCGCCATTGCTCCCTGGACGCTCATCGGGGAGGACCACAGCGCGCGGCTCGCGGGCATATACTCGGGCGGTGACTTGATTACGCCGGAGGTAGATGGGCCGTGGGCCGGCGCGTTTCTGGGCGGAGCACCCAAGGACTACTATACGAGCGCGTCTGCCGCGCCTCCGAGCTGGCTGGGCGCCTTTCCAGTGGCGCAGGTTTTGATCTGTGGTGGTGGGAGCGAGATTATGCTCCCAGCGATTGAGGATTTCGCAGAGAAGTTGCAGGTAATTATTGCGGCCTTTTTCCTCACCCTTTTTGTCCCTCTTTCCTTGGCGCCCCATCGATCGTCCTCTGTTACGAGAATCGTTTTCTGGGATTGCATTTTTACTCCACCACCTCATACGAATTCATGCGTGCTCCTCTTCTTGCGCTCTACTACTCGAACCTTTGCTGACAATGCCGCAAAAGGCTGCACTTCCCAATGTAGAGTTCTTCGTTGGGCCTCGAGAAGGCCATGTTGCGCCGGTGTATAATGTGTACGCAGGGGACAGAACCGAGACGCAGCAAGGCAAAAAGGTCAAGAGTTGGTTGAGAAACATTTTGTAGATGGCTGTCAAGTTATCTAGTTATCGTAGCTTGCTATTCAGAACGTTAAGTTCCAAGACCACCCATTCCCTCTTTTCATCAATAAGTTGGTAAATAAGTGAACAGTCAGGACAGGTTGAGACGACAGCGTCTTCGCGATATGTATGTGTCCACCTTTCTTGCTGCCTCCGAGGTCTACAAACATGAAGAAGAAGGTACCAAGTACTCCTCACTTGTGCCAGAACTGCACATAGTCCCACGTTATGTTCATTCCCCCAGGGCTCTTATCCGTGACGTACGCGCCAATTTTGTCATAGAAACTGCCCCGTGGCGCCTTCGTGTCACGGTAAATTTCTTTGCCGTCAATATACAAGCTGATGCGGCCTTTTTCGACGTCATGGACTGTGTTGAGACGGACGGCTTTGCCAACATTGGCAATGTGCCTCGCGAAGAACTGATATCCGTCGACGCCATACAGCTTGCCCCATTTGCCAGCCCACAGAGTAAAGTAAGGTTGATGACGGCCTTCGTCGACGATCTGTCTGATGGCGATACGTGTGTCGGAGACGGAGTTGATGGTAAAGGCGCCACCAAACTGGTGCACGCCGGAGGAGTAGTCGTTGTGGTAGCGACGCTGGGCGCGGAGGTGGCCGTTGTTGCAGCCGGGCCCGCTGCGATCTAGGTTGGGACTCTTGGGGATGTAGAAGTGATTGCCGTCGATTTTGCCGCCGGTGCATTGCTCGTGGGAGAACAGGGGAAAGGGTCGGCTTTCGACCCATTCGGTGCCCTCGACTGGGGGGACGGAGAAGCGAAGCGCGGCGCTGAGGCCGGCGAGGAAAATGAGGGTCAGACGCATGGATGGCGATGGGTGACGATGGTCATGATCATGCTGGTAGGGCGGTGCATCAAATTCACCGTGACAAAGGAGACGAGAGCGGATGTGATCACTGATGAGTACGGGAGAAGCAATTTCATGGCAGAATTTGACGGTCAAATCGTCAAATGAGTTGTGGCATGATCAAATTCGTCGGGAGGTAAACAAGGCAACTCTGCGCCTCGTGCGAGAAGCCGTCTACAGCCACAGAGAGCTTGGCTGTGGACGGCGCCTCCATTCACGATTGACGCACATTTAAGCCTCAGCCCAGTGCCGGCGGTGTAATCACAAACAGCACCTGGGCCCAAAAGAACTTGGCTCACCACGATTTGGACCACTATGTACACACAATGACATTTCTCTACAGGGCACGGATATATCATTCTGTATTCTAGAGATCTGCAATCGAGTTAGGTAGTTAGACAGTTTTATCAAGTGACAATCGTGGACTCATGTACTGTAGGTATGCGGACGGACAGAAGAGGTTTCATTTTATTTTTGCGCCCCCACTGCGGAGACGTAACGCCACGAAGGGTCCAGGGCCCCGGACTGCAGACGCTGGACCCTTTCGCGCACAAAACCCGAAAATTGATGACATGGCACGTTTCCCGGCAACTCGGTCGTCATGCCTTCGCTTGCGAGTTGCAATGTTCCCACGCCCCATTCGCCTACATATCGCCAAGCCTCATCCTGGATCCATGCTTGACGGATTGTCTTGCTGCTCCACGATGACGATTCTGCTCCACGAGTCCTGCAGGCACCGACTTCCGTCAAGACTCAAAGATCAAGCAGCGCAATAAGCTCCCGACGACGCAGTGGGTGCCAAAGCGCCGGGACTTCGGCGCTCGGCCATCGGACGGATTGCCTAACCTATTTAAGAGGCGCTGTTGCCGAGATGAGGCTTCCGGCTACGAATATGGCCTGAGTGATCCAAGGGGTCTGGGTCGTGTAGACTTTTCTAGCGCAGAAACTCTCGTGTTCTTTGTTACCCATCTCAAAATTCCTTGCTAGCCGCATCTAATGCCGGGCTTCCGTTTGACGTTGCTCGTCTTCTCGAATGCGTCGTTGGACTGACTGACTGATAGACAGAGAGACAGAGAGACATAGCTATGTACCTAGGTAGGTTACAGGTGGTTGCTATTGTAACCCTGTAATTATTGCAAGAGCTAATATACGTTACACCACAGAAAAAGAGATAAGCGTAAATCTTCCGCAGCTCAGCTCTGCAAATCAACACCCGAGATTGAATCATCTTCAAAGAAGACTCAACAAGCGAACTCGAACTCCAAATGGAATCCAGCAAGAAGGATCAAATAAGCCATGAAAAGGAAAATTCGAGTTCAGCATGTAGTCCCAAGATGGTCAATATACGATGCAGCACAGTTACCCAAGAACTGAATCGACGGGTCGCACTAAATCTGCCGGTCTACCGAGTCCGCAATGCCCGTGCTTTGTCCCACTTAGTGCCGAAGAAAATGAAATACGAGAACTTCTTAGGCTCTACCACGCAAAACAGGTGTCAATAGCTTCGTGCTACCAAGAATAGGCAGATCGATCATGTAGGCTAGAGCAAACTAAAAAAACAACGGTGAAAAAAAACGAGAGCAAACGCGAGAGCAAACGAAAAACAAAACGGAGCTTTTATAAAATGGCATTTCATCAGCATGTTGTTCCCATCGCGGTTTCCCTTTTCGATCGTCAGCTTCGACTTCATTGTTCATTGATTTGAGCAGTCTTGTCTTTACTTTCGAGCACAATACAACATGCATTCCGCTCTTACAAGGCTTGTTGGGGTTGTGGCGGCGGTGGGAGCATCCCCCGTTGCGGCGGCGGCGACGGCAGACTGGGCTTCTCAAACCTGGGATGCCATTGTCGTTGGTGCTGGCACTGCTGGTATCATCGTCGCAGACCGACTGAGCGAGGCGGGACACCGGACACTTTTGCTGGAACAAGGAGGAAAGTCTTATGGTGTTGTTGGTGGAGAGGAACGACCTGACTGGTTGAGTGGCACGAATCTGAGCAGAGTCGATGTGCCTGGTTTATGTGAGTAGTATTCTCTCTGTCCCTTTTGTTCAGTACATACAACATCCGCAGGATATGTATGATGTATATGGCCGATGAACTCTTGTGCTGACGCATTATGGCTTCCCCTGACTAGACACGACCATCTTCAACGGCAAATCCAGCCTTCTTTGCTCTTCCGAGCAATCAAGCACTTTTGCAGCCTGCACAGTTGGTGGAAACAGCGCCATCAACGCAGGTCTGTACTTCCAGCCTCCTGCGTCCGACTGGGACGACTACCATCCCCCCGGCTGGCACAGCTCCGACGTCCAAGGCTCTGTGCAGAAGCTCCTGCAGCGACAGCCCGCCATCACACACTATTCGCAAGACGGCCAGTTCTTCCTGCAGAGCGGTTATGAGGATGTACAAAAGTGGATCGTTGATGGCGCGGGCTACTCCAATGTGTCGTTCCTGGACACCATTGACGACAAGGACGCCGTTTTCGGACGTCCCGTTTACAACTACATTGGTGGACAGCGCGGCGGACCAACCCGGACGTACCTGCAGAGTGCTCTGGCCCGCAACAACTTCCAGCTCCAGCTTGGCGTCACGGTCAAGTACATTGAGCAGGCTGGTGGTGTGGCCTCCGCCGTGATGGTGCAGCTGGCCAACGGCGAGACCAAGTCCGTGAAGCTTACCGCTGGCAAGGGTCGCGTGGTTCTCAGCGCGGGCGCCTTGCTGTCACCCAAGATGCTCATGTACTCCGGTATTGGTCCTCAGGAAGCCCTTTCCCAGCTGGCTGCCAAGTCCTTCACGCCGTACAACGAGACCAACTGGATCGTCCAACCGCATGTCGGCGAGGGCCTCTTCGACAACCCCAACACCTTTATCGAGTTGTCGTCGCCCAACATCAAGTCTTATGTTTACCAGTATGCGGAACCGGAGCAGCAAGACAAAGAGATGTACCTCAATTCGCGAACCGGCCCTTACAGCTTCGCGTCCCAGACCTCCGTCTTCTGGACTTACATGAACCACTCTGATGGGACACGCTCCGGAGTCCAAGGCACCGTGAACTCGGCTGGCTACTCCGACTTCACCGGCGACAACACCGTCACCTTGAACATCTACGGAACGTCAGGTCTCTTGTCTTCCGGTCGTGTTGTGCTCTCTGAGGATGGCAAGTTTTCCGCCCTGCCCAGCGAGGATGTCTTCTACAGCAACCCCCGGGACGCCGAGGACATTGCTGGCTTCATCCACGACATATTCCAGCATCTGCCCCCTTCGACACCCACATCCCCTGCAAAGGACGGCCTGACTCCCCTCAACATTCCGCGGGATTCCACCCTAGAAGAGATCCGAAAATACATCACCAGCCCGTCTGCCTATGCCGTCGGCGCCGTCAACCACTGGTCTAGCTCCTGCCGTATCGGCAAGTGTGTCGACACGAACACTCAAGTCATGGGCACGCAGAACATTCACGTCGTGGATGCATCGATCCTAGCGCCCCTTACCGTCAATCCTCAGTTCGCTGTCATGGTTGCCGGAGAGCTTGGCTCGGAGCGCATTCTGGCTGCTATGAATGGAAGTGGCCAATCAAGGAGGAGCAGACGCAGCATGCAGGAACGAAGAGCGCGTAATTAATTCACGATTGTGCTGTCTTTCTAGCTTCGCTGATGACGCCTTGGATGTGTGTTTTCTGAGTATACGCCTAATGAACATGGGGACTAAATAGCGGTTGCATCTGTCTTTGGAGCGCGCATTCATTCTAGACTTTTGAAATAGTACATAGCAAGATTAATTGATAAAAGTAATCATTTAGACGAGTCTGGACTGGTTTATATGTCTTGCGCGTTTCGTGATTCATCTCTGTTCTCGTGGTCGCTGTGCTTGGAGCTACAGAAACCTCTCGTGTTGCGTACACCGAAACATGTTCGAATTATGGGTCGATCGCGCGCGAGACATGCCCATTTTTTGTTTCTTTCGTCAGAAAGTAGGTATTGTTACAGACTATCCTGAGAGTATTTGCCATCACAATTATCGACTGACTTAGGATTCGTCGAGGAAATGAGAGGAGGCACTGAGGAAGTAGGGAATAGCCCCCTTCTCTCGTAGTGCATGTGGGTCTTGTAGGGTGCAAGCTCATCTACGGGCAGGTGCAGGGCCTATACGGTACATATTAGGTACCTAGGTAGGTCCGAGCCCAAAGCTCAAATCCATCAGACGCAACACATAGGTAGAACAGGTTGTTACGGAATATGTGATTGTAAGTAATTAATATACAATAGAGACTGGCCTTTGGCCCAATACCCCGGCTAAAATGCTTGCTGTTTATACAAATACACCTCAGCCAGTTCGCCGAGAAGAGGCTTCCGAGAAAAGAGAGACGCCCAGAAAACAAAACTTGATCAACGACAAGTGGGAATCAAGATGCGCAAGGAATTCCATGCCAAATCAGGTATACTAAACCCCATGCAAGTATTGTCCCCCGAAATACCCAAAGTATGTACATATCCAAGAAAAAGGTAGGATCATGGCGAAACTAGCAGCAAAACCCCGGAATACAATCTGCCTGCTTATGACGGGTTGTATTTCCAAAGTCTTTTGCGCTCCGATGCCCACCAGAGACCTACCTTCTCGGCTTCACGCAGCCAGGCTGCCGCTTCCTCGCTGTGTTTGCGACGGACTGTAGACGCCAAGCTGCTCAAGGACCATTCTAGCACACGTTCTAATTCCATTGGATCGCTGCCGAGATCCGAAAAAATGTACTCCGTCTTCTTATCCAAGGGAAGGACCAGCCTCCATGGGGTATCGGATGATGTAATCGTCAGCATGCGACCGCCTGGATTGACAAGGCTGTAATTCCATGCTCGTCGTCCCTTGTGCGTGGTTTTGAACGGTCTTATGAGCGACTGGCCCTCATAGTCCTGAACGAGATCTGCCGCTGCGGCCGTGTCCTTCGGATTGAGTGAATCGGTGCTCACGAGAAGGTCGAGAATGGTAGGCAGGATGCTGAGAGAGGTTGCATTGACTTGATGTTGCACGCGAGGTAGCTGGGGATGTCGAAAGGTGATGGGGACTCGATGATTGCTGATATGTGGGTTCCCATATGTGCCTGTCTTGCTGATATCTTCTTTGAACGCTTGCCCGTGGTCCCCGACAAAGACGACTAGAGTCTCGTTGGAAATGCCTTGTTCGTCGAGAATCTGCATGAGCTGACCAATCCACGCATCGGTGAATCGGACTGTGTTGAGGTAGCTGTTGAGATCCTTGTGCGTTTGCATCAATCCGTGGGCTGTTCCCATGTACTCGCTCGCGTTGAACCATTTTGGAGTCGCCCACGGGTGATGGGTCGTACTCGTGAAGTGCGACATGAACATGCGCTGGTTGTTCGCCGTAGCGTTCGTGATGTAGTCTGTTATATACGACTTGAGCGCAGTTTCCGGGAATCCAAAGTAATTGATTTCCTCCAACTCGGGATTGGCGAGCGCGTCTTGCTTGATACGATTCTTATTAACGATATGTTTGAACCCCATCTTGTCGTCGAATTTGTCCTGCCGATCATATCCATCGGTAACAGCCTGAAAAAAGGCAGGATACCACTGCTGCTCACGAAAATCATCACTTGAAGTGTTTGCTTTGATTCTGTTGAATAGCTCCAAGACTTGTGGTAGGCAAGGTTGGTAGCTTTCTGCTTCTGCCTCTTCAAACATGTCCACAGCTAATGGCCATGTGCCACAATGGACCGCCGCCAAAGATTTTGTTGAAACACTGCTCGTTGTAAGCGCGCCCCGAATGTTGATTCCACCAAATCCTGGTTTCGTCTCGTCGTTCCACTCTGAGAATTGCCTGCCAAAACTTGTGCCGTTTTGATCCATCCAGTTGCCTTCCAGGCCAGTGATGCGTTCAGAGTTGGGTGAGATATGCGATAGTAGCTCATTGATGTCGTCGTGATCGAGTTCGTCGTGGGATTTCATAATTAAGTCGTGAAAGCCCGTCCCTTGCTGCAGCGGGAAGAGCTCCTCCCGCATGCTCTCCATCAAAATCAGAGCAATATGCTTGATCTTCACGGATCGCTCTTGCATGATCTGTTGTAGTGGTTCCAAGAAGGGGTTGTCCAAGTTTGTGATCTTCATGGGGTCATTTGCTGGGTTATAGTATGGGTCCAGTATCAGTGGATCAGCGCATCCATCGTCATGGGAGAGAGTGGTATTGTGAAGTAGCGTCTGTACGTCCTCTGACTTGGAATCCTGACTCCAGCGAGCGAACCCATATGGAAGTTCAGATGGCAGCCAATCCGGCACTCTTTGCCTATATTTCTCGATGACCTCGTTGGCTGAGCCTGGCGCCCACCCCTTGTAGTTCCCATTCTGTTTCTCCCATCTCACTTTCTCAATAAGCGCCGGCAAAGGCCACGAACTCGATGAGCACTCCACCGACTTTGGAGCAAAAACAGCAAGGAGAGGCAGTGGCAGCGTAGTGAACATGCGATTATAAGGTCGATCATGATTAAAGATGGTGAATATACAGAGTAAGGCGAGCAGGACCAACATGGTGTATCCTCCTGTAACGAAACGAGGGCAATAGATCGCGCGACCACCAACATTTTCGTTACCAGGTTGGCCAGTCGTTGCATGGTGTGTAATGTCTGTGTTGGCGTCATCAGAATCGTAAAGGAAGTCGGAATCGGAGTCGTATTCGCGAGTGGGCAGAAGGGACGATTCTGTTTCGGCTTTATTGGACTTTGAATTCGAGTATGTCCTTGTCGCGACCCATCGCAGTGCTATGAGCAACCATCAGTTTCAAGCTTTTCTTTCCTCAGGAATAGACGGAGATCCGAGAAGGAATTATCGAGACGAACCTGACCGTGCATGGACTGCACCAGATGATACGACTATACTGACAAGCTTGGATAGCCGTGACTTGACGATCCAGGAAAGTAAAAGTATGGCGCAGGCGAAGGACAGAGGAGTGGCGCCTTCGCTCAGTAGAACTTTGCGGCCATCTTCACTGAAGGCAAACTTGGTCGCATCGCCCCAATCAAGCTCGCCTCCCGTGTGATAGTAAAATCCTAACTGAGATGATGCCGCTCCAAGGGTCACGAGACTGAGATTAAGTAAAAGTATCCTGTCAGCATCATCCAGATGGACGTATGGACTATAACAATGTCTGGTCGCCGACTTACCAAATCACGCATCCCACCGCAAACCCAAAGAGACCACCCAACCCGCCATTCTTCCGACATACCAGGGCCCAGACAGCACTGATTAAGATGACATCTGCAAGAACAAATGCCGGGAGGCAAACGACAAATACTAGAACAGGAAACCCGTGGGCGTTGAGATAAAGGCGAAGAAGCTTGGTCGCAGTAACGGAGACGAAGAAGATGGCGAACAAAAATGAGGTTAAAGATGAATTCATTGCGGGATTGTCTCGGTCGTCATCGAGACAAAATGTAAGCCGGCCGAGGCTTTCAGACACGGTCGAATGCTATGCGTTAGGTTGTCTCAGTCGATGGATCGTGGCGGAGAGGCTCGTTGCGACGAGACACCGAGGACGAAGATGAGGATAAGAGAACGGCACCCAGGGGCGATGGCAGCATGAAGAAAAGAACGTGACCGGAATTCTCATATAACCCGAACACAAGCAGATATTATGTAAAAGTAGCTAGCTGCCTTGACGTACGTAGCTGCCTTGAAAATGCACTTGACGACGAGACGGACGGAAGCTTCCGGTAGGGGCCCTGAGAGAGTTTTGGTGAGCGAGATGCGCGTTGTGGCTGAACTGGTGGATGGTGTCAGTGCTATTCGTGGAGACTGGTGATACGCCACCCGTCGAATGATTCTGAAATGAACCATGACGAAACGGCCGAAGCTAACTACCGGAAGGATCAACTAAGCCGGAAACAGGCAGTGCGCACACGAGCCGTGACTAAATCTGGGGACTCGAGACTGTTCAAGCTTTGGGAGGAGGACAAATGGGACAAATGGCGAACCACAGGCTTGGCTTCGTCCAAAGTGGATCAAGGACTGCGGGGAAGACCTCGCGACCGAAGGACAATCTAGGAAACGCAAAATCGCAGGCGAGTGGACGACATAGAGGGGATGGAAAGGTGCGATTCGATCGAGAAGGAGAAACTGGGTTGATGTAACGAAAAAGAAAGCCGTCGCGGACAGGAAGAACCAGGCATGGCGACGTTTTCTTTTCTTTGTTTGACCGACCGAACTTCACCGAAGTACCTAGGTGTCCCACGCGCGGTCTGCCATCAGACAAAGCCGCAGAGTTCCTTGCCGTTTCAGAACGCTGATGCCTTTGCAAAGCCACGTTTGTATGGGAGGGGGGGCCAAAGGTCTTGAAGTCAAAGAAGGCGAAAGACCGCATGGTGAGTCGTGACTCGGGTCTGTGGTGGTTGCGCCCTGTGCACGATGGTGCGAAACAAGAGATCTGTGAACGAAGCAAACACGAGCCAGGATTATTGTCACCTTGAAAGACGCTGCAAAAGAAACGGGGAGGCGCCAGCGCTCAGCCTCCGACGGCAACTATGGCGCGACACTAAGAACTTGGAACAATGAACAATCATGATGACTGCAGCCATTGTAGCGCAAGGGGTAGGTACGCCACGCTCGACCAAGAACAAAGCATCACCGACTGGCCGGGGTAGGTATTTCCAGGAGACTGACCTGATTATCGCATGTATGATGTGCCTAGGTAGGTATATACGGAGTATGTACTTATACAATCCTGCGCACGACTCAGGAGTCAAAGCTACATGGACTAGAGTGCATCGCAGGCCCAGTAGGGGTCTTTCCGCGCGTATAGACTACATGCTTCTGGAGCAGTAGTAAGTGCACATGTATCTTTAGTACATGCGTATATACGGGCTTTCCGCTGTATCCCCGCTTTTTCAACTCTCCGGTTGCAACTTGCGAAAACCAGTCACCAGAGGTTCAAGGATCGGGCTCCTTTCCCGTCATCAGGATTCAGAAGTCTCCGCTCATGCGCATGCACATCATACATGTGCCGGAGTGGCACTGAATTGTTGATGTCCGCAATGGCCCCGCCCGCCCTGTCCGGCCACCGGTGTTTCGTGTTTCATCCATGGTGTTCAAGTTTACAAACCAACAAGCGCACCGCTTAATTTTCTTCCAAGTTCCAATAAAGTTGGTGGCAACGAAGGCATGAAAGCTGGCGGTGTGTGGTTCGAGACAGAATCTCATTACTAACAAGTGTGCCGCGTCACAGCATCAGACGTGAAATGGTATTGCAATCCCTTTCTATCTACAGTCCCTCGGAGAAAATAACGCCCAAAGCCATATCGGACTCCTGTTGGATTACCACGTCTGTTTTTTCCACATTTTTGCAAACGTGCAATAAAATTGTCAAAAATACTTCATTGAGCAACGTCTATAATATCATAAAATCTCAATTATTGACTGCATCAATAACTTGCTTACCACCCGTTGAAATGTATCAAGTGGAGGAAGTTTCGTGTTATTTTTGCGGGGCCACTGTAGTCTTCGAAACATGCGCGTTTATTAAGACAGCATACGGAAAACACTTGATCACTCAATCAATCGAGCGTCGTCCTACTTTCATCAGTAACCAAAACGCATACGAAACCGACAACTATGCCCCGACTTTATAGAACGCTTCGTTGAATTGCGACTGCAACTCCATGAATGCGAGCAAAATATTTGCCAAGCTCTCCTCGGCGTCTTGTTCCTCTGCCTCTTTTCCTTCTTCTTCCGCACCCGATTCCGTCAATGCATCAGCGGGTCCGCCGCCTTCGTTGTCTTGCGCCCTTGACGTGTTCTCGTCCTGAGATGTTGTCTCGGGTTTCATCTCGGAATCCCATGATTCTTCCAGCTCGTCTGGCTTTGGTGGTCCAGTACCTTGCTGTTGCACTGCACTGCCGTGAGAGTTTTGCAGTGTTGTCACAATTGCAGCCAAGACTAACGAGAAATCCTTGAGGTGGAACCACACATCTCCAGGCTTGATGCCGTTATATCGCACCAGCGCCTCCAAACTTCCATGCTTGAAAAAGTCATAAAGATAGGCGTTCCAGTGCATGTTTGCATCGTCATTCGGATATAAAGGAATATACGGTACTGCAGATTCCTCGAGAAAGACTCCAGCACGGACCGTTGTGCACAGGTCGTGGATCGACTCGAACTCATCAGTGAACCCGGATAGTGCAGCGAATGCCGAGCGGAGCTTTGTTGGAGGAGCAATGTCCAGGAACGACGATGCTTCGAGAGTGTCAACCCCGGTTTTCTTCAGTATTGCGCAGTTTGTTAATGGAAGCTGATTGTCAGGCTGATCATAGAGATGTTGCTCGACAAATGATCCAACATAATTTCGGAATATATGGAGTGTCTCCTTGTTATGCTCCGTCAATATATCTTCTGCTGCCTTAGGAAGCGCGGGCAGCACCACAATGGATGGGGATCGGGTTTCTTTGTCCGTTATGGCCTTGGCATCAGCCATTCGCAGAGGTATGCGACCGAATAAGTGAGAGAGAATGAGCATGAGCTGCTGCGACACCCCGTATTTTGTGCGACTGATGTTCCTGCAGATCCTGTGAAAGTATCCGCCCCTCAGCAAGGAATGGAAAGCAAAGACGGCGTTTTCGGTAAAGTAGAGATGCCCTACTAAGCCTGCAAAATTCAGAGGAGCGCCATGTTCAGATAACAGATCTTGTCTTCGCAGATACTCGATTGAAAATCGCAAGTGATGTTTGATGCTCATTTGGTCCGAGGGGCCTCCCAGGAATAAACGGCTTTGTACCTGTAGCGATTTCATGATTCTCACCGCGTAGGGTGAATTATTCGTATGATGGAGGAGGCCCATGAGACGCAAAACGAGGGTGGTCGACAGGGGAAACTGGCCGCGAAGATCGGGCAGCCTCGACGACATAATTTCGAACACTCTTTCAGGACGCAATCCTACAAACACAACGTTTCCGAGTACGTCAAATCCACGCCGGCCAGCCCTCCCGGCGCATTGATTGTAATTTAAAGCCGTAAGAAATACTGAGTCTCCGAAAAACACGATACTCTTGCAAGGCATGTTGATGCCTAGGGCCAACGTGCCTGTCGCGATAACAACTCTTAAGTAGCCTTTTCGAAAAAGCATCTCAACACTGCAGGGACAAATTAGCTGCACAGTCGAGGAGCGGAAGCAGAATACTGGTGGTGAAACAATTAGGAAACATACATTTGACGGTACTCCCTATTCATGCCCGCGTGGTGCACCCCTACACCGCGACGCAGAGCACCGAGTATTTCCGGCTTTAGGTTCTGCCACTTCAGCCGCTCAATCTGGATTTCGAATTCTGAGTCAAGCATTTTCGTCCTGTCTGCGAAAGAGAACATCTCTAATGGTGCATCTGGATCGAAACTTTCCCATCGACTTATGTCCTTATCAGCCTCGTCTTGCATCGAATCCAACTTGGAGTGTTCGCCCTCATCTTGGCGACGCTGATTTGGGCCCGTACGATTGACCTTCTGTTTGCTTTTGACGCCTGATCTCTTCCACTCTTCAAACTTTGCAATCTTTCTTTGCCACGCTGGACTGTCAGCTTTCCACTTATCTTCGGCAACTTTGAGCTGGTCGTTAAGAAAGCCTAGGATACTCTCGCAATATGTTCGGTCATAATTGAAAAGTATGGCTGGAAGAGACGCGTGGCGATGGAGATCCGTCAAGAGAGGCAATGCTGCGTTGCGCAGATCCGACGCCTCCGTCCCTGGGTCGACGCTTTTGACCGACGTCGGCTCCTTTGGTGTCTTGCTGTTGACGGGCGCACTTTGAGCAGTGAGTGACTGTAAATCAGCTCGTAGCGATGGAAATGGGGAGTCGGCAGCTTGGATCCACCGCTCCATGACTCGCTTCAACGCTGCTTCCCATTTCGTGACATCAGACTTCTTGATAATACCAGAAAAGGAATGCTCAGGGTTTAAGTTGTCGCTGATGCTAAAGTCTTTGGTCTGGTGCTTCGACATGTACTTCCATAGAACGAAGCAGTCTCTTGGCTCGAGGTTGATGTCATTCAGTTTTCCACGATTGCTAGCACAGCGAATCAGTATGACATTAAAATGACGAATCAAGTTTGAGAATGGTGTAGCTTTACCGATTGACCAGCGTGGCCACGGGATGAACGTGCGAAAAACTCAACGCAGCATGCTGTCCCTCGTCGAGTCCTGGGATATGTATGCCTTCAGCAGGCTTCAGGCCTTGAAAATTCTGCTCCATCGGTAAATGGTAGACAAATTTTCGCAAGTCAGAATAGCGAGAAGAATGTGCGATCATTGTCAACTCATGCCCCTTTGCTTTTTCCGAAGTCTCCAACCAGGCCCTGAAGTCTTCTGGATTACCAACCGTTGCAGACAAAGCGATGATTGGGCAGGGGGCTATAAGCAATAGCTGCTCCCATATGACACCATCGTCCGCTTGTCCTATGCAATGGACTTCGTCGAATATGATTCTTTTGATCCTCAAGCTCCAGGCCTTTGACTCACTCGAGTTCGACGGATGTAATAGCAGAATTTGCAATATGTGAGGAACAGTAATAAGAATTTGGCATCCTTTGGGGCTATTGATCCTATAATCTCGAGTGTGAATAGCCCATACTGACGAACCGGCATTCTTGTAGGACTTGGAGAATCGAGCTTGAACCTCTGCAGCAATCTGATTCACAAGAGCCTTGGTTGGGGCGACATAGACTAGAATATCGTCGTCATTGGACTGCAAAACCTTCTTCATTGCATAGAAAGAGAGGAAAGTTTTACCCGCCGAAGTGGGAGCAACGACGAATAAGCTCTGATTAGCATCAATAGCATCCAGGACCTTCCGTTGCCAAGCATCTGGATTGAACAGAACTCGAGGGTCGGGCGCTGAGTCAAACCCTCTCTCGAGGTATGGACCGCAGTGTAGAAGCTGGAAATGAAGAGAGCTGAGCGGGATAGACAACTTGTTCCCGAGAATGGCCATTATGTGGCGGAAGGGAAGTTTTCGCCCTTTGAGAGACGCATCGGGGGCCACTGAGGCAGGGAACTTGACTGCCGCAGCGAATAGCTTAAATAGATCTGCCCCTTCATTTGACAGCGGCAGAGAATTAATGTCGAGGAGCTTAGACCAGATGATGGCCATCAGGCCCATTTCTAAGTTAACTGAGTTAGAGTGACTGTCTTGTCAATAGCTTGCCTTCACCTTGTGCTTACCATCAATCTTTTTGCTCTTTTTCCTTGCATTATGAATGATCAGAGCCAGACAGTTGCAAAGATAGAGAGAAGCCTCGGCTCTTATAACGCTCATGTCCTGATCAACTAACTCGGCAAGATATTTGACAATTTTGCGATAGCGGCTATCCAGGTCCGTTTCATGCTCGAACTGACCACAAAGTCTGTCCCAGTAGCTCAGCGCCTTTTTCAAAAGTTCGTTCGACTTACGTGCTTGGATCAAGTTTGCCTCCTTCATTGCAGCCTGGCGACCCCCGGATGCGGCAGGCTTTTTGTGCTTGGGCTCATGCGACGTCGGCAGTTTTGGTGCTTTGCCGTCAACGCCCCGATTGACTTTGTTGCTTTTCTTGGATGGAGGCTTCATTTGAACCACTGAGACTATCGTCTCTGGATTGATCGTTTTCCCAGAAGCATTTGTTAGGCTCGCGGAGTATGCCAAGATGTTATTCATGAGTCTCTGGTGGCGCCTCATAGCCAAGGAGGTCATCTGCTTTGGTATCTGCTTTTTATCGATAGATATCCGCGCATTATGCCAATGCGAAAGCTCTTGGAAAATCTTCAACGTGGATTGCGAAGTGATCGATCGCTGGGTAGAGAGACTCATTTCTGATAGAAACGCGTTCAGGACAGGGTGGCTGAACTCTAAGACTGAACAAGACGTGCCATTGTCTATGAGAGCAGACGCGGGACTCGACGTCCTCGCCATGTCATACTGCGGTATGAATCGAGACAGATCAACTTGTGTTGACTGGCGAAGGACATTCGCATATTGAAGGACCTCATCAATGATGAGTTTTGGGAGCGATATAGTCGCCAAATTTACGTATATTTGCCGTAGGATTCGACCATCAACAAGATCAAAAAGATCCCAGTTTCGTGAAGGTATCATATTTTCGACAAATGAAGTGCAAATATTGTTGAAAGAACTAAGGAATTCGTCCATGCTCTTCTGCTCAAGCGTAGGAAGAGTGATCTCTGTACACGACCTCTGAGATAGGTCCAGGTGCCTCAGGAGCGAAAGATGAATAATATATGCTACAACACAGTGTTTCATGTGCTGCCTATCGTCTTGCAGTAATATGTTGGTGAGTCCCACGAGAGAGACGCGATCCCGTTCGGAGCATGGTAGTCCGTCTCCCCATGGAGAGGAGTCAAACAACAGCATATCGCAGCTGGACTCCAATTCATTGACTGATTTCGATCTCGGAATCTGTTGTACTTCGGGCAATTCGATACCTTCTTTCATCATTGCCGGTGATCGTACCCGTGCATAGACCTAATCATTTTCGTTCAGTCTCTTATATTTTAAACTAGTCAACACATTGAAGCAAAAAGTGACTAACCTTGGAGCTAGAAATCTCAAGACTGTCAAGAGCCGCAATGCTGTATCCCTTTGAGCTTAGCCATTGGAGCAACTGCATGTGTTGGACACCGTTATGTGACAAGTCTTCGTCGTCTTGACCGCCGAGACTCAAAAAGAAGTAAATGGCATTTTCGTCCAAGTATCTTTGGAATGAACTACTGTGCATGGAAACACTGAAAGTGCTTCCTGCTGCACAGTCACTGTTATGTCTTTCCAAGTGCTTGACAATAATTGCTCGAGTGAGGCAGTAGTTCCACTTTGCCGTCGGAGAAACATCCTCAGGCATGCAAAGTTTCTCGTGGTCAGAAAACCAGACAATATTGAAATTGCATCCTCGCTTATTCAGTGTCTCTATGAAAGCTTCTACCGCGAAAACAGCGTGAAGTAGTTGAAATCCAACTGAGCTCAATGTTCATTAGCACTTCCTATCAAGATTTTCTCCCTCTTTCTTTGCAGATGTTAAGTCAACGTACTTTCAATGTCCACTTTGGCTTTCCTGATGCAATGGAGTAGCAAAGAGTCGCCATGAATGGCAAACAACTCCTTTCCCGCAAAGTCACCGACAATGTCTACCTTGATCAAAGACAGACAACGGAGTTGCATATCCTCATCTTGCCGGTTCAACGCCATATTCAAGGAGCTTTCCTGCTTCGCTTGTGAAGTCGCGCTGGTCCTGAGAGATGTGACGAACAAAAAGTGAAAAGAAAAAAAAATCGACACGGGAAATTGAAAATGTCGCTTTTTACGTCGGTGGCAGGAAAGAAATGGAAACCGGAATCTGTGGGATTGGGCTATCTATGTATCTACATCTGTGTATCGGTCAGTCAGATAATTACTTGTTTGCTGAATTGATTCGTCACACAACATGTGCCCAGCTGCACGCACCTGCGTATAGTGGAGCGTTTGCGAGCTCATTAGGTACCTAGCTGCAAGCCGTCAATGACTAGGCTCTTGCAGAACCATCCCAACAAACACCGAATTCGCTGGTACGTATGTACACGGTCTTTACGATGCGGCGCGACAGTGTGAGCCTCAAAAAAAACCGTAGAGTGCTCAGTGTCGGGCAGTAGTGCAAAGCGGAAGAGGAACGGTACCAATGAGAAAGAAAGCAGTAGGACGAAGTTGAAATCGGACAACGGGAATTGAGGAAGCTTTACTCCGTACCTACCGGGCCTCTTTATTGATTGAAAACTCTCCAAAACTCTGTGCGGACACTCATTGGTCGCAGATGACTTCTAAAGGTACCTAGGTACCTATACCTACCTAATGTTCACTGACACAGTGACAAGGGGCTGCAGCCAATCGTGTCGCAGCGTAATGAGGGGTGGTCTTACTATGTATAATTGGCGCAAAGCTACATAGAGGTATACCAGCAGTTTTCAAGTGGCAAAATGCTACATTCACTCGCTGTCCATTGTAATTTGTGACCCTTCAATTCTACGTACCTTATGCCAGAAAATGAATGCCTTCCTTCTCCTTTTCTTCACGACACGGAAGCTGGGGTTCGAATCCTTTTTGATGACCGCGCTTGGCCAATCAGAAGCCGAGCTGTCTCAGGTTCACGAAGGTTCACGAGAGCACATGAGAGCCAATCATCTTCGCCAAGATTTCATGACTAAGCCACAGAGATTTCGAGTGTGTAGAAATGGCTTCGCTTCGCTTCGACAAACACTTTTACTATCAATCACAGATCTCTCGCTAAAGACAATGGACTTCGCTCCGTTACCAGCTCGATCAATTTTGATTAGACCAAATACAGAACACATGGGATGCCCGTCTCCCGCACCAATTGTTACAGAAATGTAACCATCGAGTCCAAGATCCTCCCATTATACGGACAAAATGGCTGCAGTGTACTACCTATGCCACGAGTCTGAGTTGCCATCCCAGATTGAAGCCACCCACGGCTCAGAAACTTCCAACTAATCAATCTCATCTGTATCCGCCGGTAGATGATGAGCCTGGTGCAATATAGCATCAATCGCACAGGCACCCGTCGCTGGTGTGACCTGGCCACGAAGGGGCTGATGATCGAAACGAGCATCGAACATGATTCCGCCGAGCGTCTTGACGCGCGAGACAGCCACATAAGACAACCCAGGTGTGAAGTAACGGCAGGAGATGTCGACAACGGCGCGATCGAGTGTCGTGCTTTGCGAGTTGTGGACCGTGATGGCGTAGGCGACGGTCAGGGGAAACTACGATCTGGATCATCTTTGTAGTAGGCCGGGCCGGTGTACGTATCGAACCGAACCATCAGAACGGCCGACGGCCTCTTGTCAGGGTCAATCTCAGGGCCCCAGCACTACGCGAGATCTTCAACTGTGCCAACAGACCCGTCAACTAAGCCCTTTTCGATCAACGGGTTCTTCGTCAGCATGACTCGGGAGGTAACAACACGCTCTTGCCGCCAAAAAGGTTATCGCTATCGTAAGCGAAGTGATCATGTTCGCGGTAGTTGCCCACCCTGAATCACTGTTCACATGCCTCAGACCACGGCCTGTCACCTTCGCCAGGACTGCCGAGTGCGTCATTAGCGTGCTCGTCGGCGAAAGTCTCAAGATCACTGAACCGGAGGTGCGGCTTATGCAGTATCAAGACAGCCCTAGGATGATCCTCCCTTTCCTCTTCGCGCCCGTACAGAGGGCAGTGTTTCAAGGTGAGGATCACAAGTGAAGAAGTTGATTGAAGGAGCAACATCTAGGAGGTAGACCTGGAGAGATGCGGGATACATATGTAGGTATACCCGCGTCATGGATGCCGGAGGATCACGTGAAGCAGCCTATTCCGTAGCCAGATTCTAACAGACACCAACCAGTACCACTGCCTTTCTACACTTCCGGAGTCCGGACACGATCTTGGCTTTGGCGAAAGAAGATTGATCTACAACACTTACCGGACAGGATCATCGACACGATGTACTCGTGGCACAAGGTCGAACCACGGCGGGATGATGACGACTTCATCAATGCGTTAAAAGAAGCCGGGAATGTTTACGACAACATGCTGGAAACTGGGGCTGTGGACACTGCAACCGTGACACGACCCAAACAACGTTGAACGCCAACCTTCTTCGAAGCCAGACACCAAAGATTCTGGAAGCCAAGCGGAGCGAGCCAGGCTTCGGCCTACAACGAAAGAAGACTTGGCTGGCATCGATCCATCCGCGGTCGACCAACGAAAAGCCGATGGCTGCGACTGCTGTCGACTCCCAGATCACCAGCTGTCAGGGGTAGTAGCGGTGAACGACAGTCGATACCTGATACAAGCGCCCTTGACGGCACGAACTTTCAGCCCACAGGCTTCGCAGCTCGAAAACAATTGAAGCCAGGATCAAGTCGCCCCGAAATCCAGACGCGTTCCCAGCCCAGCTGCACCCTCGCGATCCTCATATTCGACATCAGGCAGGATGGCATCAACACGTTCATCGCCAGGATCAACACGCTGGCCGACAAGACCAAGATCCAGACGACGAAGCGCAAGGGCATGCTCCTCAACTGCCTGCCTCCTGGGTTGAACTTACGGGCCATCTACGCCTCGCAACTGAGGATGACAGCGTCTCATACGAGAGCTTCGCACGCTCTTTGACTACCGCCGTCGTCAGCAGAAACGAGGGCAGCATTCCGAGCTCTAATGTAAGTCGGCATCACCCCCCCGCCATTGATCGGAACGCCTGAACGCCCTAAACACCGAAAGCAAGTCCAATCTGAGACTCTTGCCGCCAAGAAGAAACTTTCGAAGCCCGCATTTGATGTCCGGAAGCTCATAGGCGTGTCCCGTGAGGAGATGCAGAGAAACAGAGCCTGTTACGGCCGCGGCCTGGTTAGCCATCTCCAGACTGAGTATGAGAATCGGATATCCCTACCAACCCGCCCAAAATTCCAAGAGTTAGAACACTAAGCTGGTAGAAAACGCGTTTAGTTCGGGATATATAGTGCAGTGCAACGACCCTGGTCGTCACAGGGAGTGTCCGAATACGCAGGCGGTCATCTGAGCCTTTTCCGCCCGCTTCGAAGGCCGAAGTCATTGTCATGGATTCGGGTTTTGGCTCGTCTCCTTCTTACCTAGTGCGAGAGAGTGGGATGCGCACATCTTTGTATGATAGCATCAGGGACGAGGGGACCTTTCTCCTCTCTTCTCTCCTCAATAGAAGCAATTCTATTGTCAACGCTAAAGTGCAGTCAACACCCTAGGCCAATTCATTGCAGTCATCCATGAACAAGATGACGTCCAGGACTTTGGGGCTCTGGGGCTCCTTCCCTGACAAGTCGTTCACCTGGCTTTACGATATCCGACCGGTCAGCATCAAGCATCAAGCCGACCTCGTCCGAGCGCAAGTCTGTTCTTCAACATCACTGGCGCGAGCCGATCAACGTCAAGTTGTCAACGCCACCGGTCAAGCTGCTAAAAACCCCCAGCCGTTCCTGAAGGTGCCCAAGCTGCCTACCAGCGATGAGATAGTTGTCGCCCCCATCGACGCCGTCACACCGAGGTTGCCGCGAATCCATGCCAGGCTCATTACGGCAATCAATCCAATGCCCAGCAACCCCCTTCCACTCATCGAACTACCAGATCGCACCGTCACCATGCGCTCAGAAATATTCACCGCACCCGTTTCTACAGGGGATAGGGAGCGTGACTGGACCAAGGCATCCGACGGCCAGCATATCCCATTCCCTAAGGGTTATTTTCTGGGTGAAACCCCCAAGCACATCGAGCTAGCCCGCAAGAAGCTCCCTCGCCACTGGCCTGCTGCGTCACCTGGAAGGCGTCTTCTCTAAGAAGGCGTCCACCAGACTGTCACCGTCAAGACTCGGCTTCGACGTCGTTCTTAAGCTCAACCGACCGATCAGCCGGCGCGAAACCGTGGAGGCACTGGCTCAAAATGGATCTATCGAGCGCTCCCCGTAAATGCCTCCCCAAGCAGCGCCAATACTGTTTGTGCCTAAACAAGACGCTATGGAGAAACGCTTTTGCTGCGACCTCCGCTTCATCAACGATTTTATCAAGAAACGTATCACAATGCCCCTGACGTGTCGGGCACCAATGTACGCATGGGTCGAGCAAAACACCTCTCCAAGATGATATTATCCGTGCGTTCAATCACATGCTTGTCGCCCTGGAATCTCATTACTTGACGGCTTTGAAGACTTGGTTTGGCGCCTGCCAGTTGAAGTTCCTGCGGCCTGCCTGTCGGCAGTCTAAGCCCCGCCGTCATCCACGCACTCCAAGACAATGAACAAGCGCTCCGAGGAACTGAATTTGCAGTCCTGACGGATCACCAAGCGCTGATATACTTCTTTTCGAGCGCATTCTTCCTAGACGCTAGATGCGTTGGTCTTAGTACCTTGCTGACTTTGATGTGAGGCGATGCTACCCACTCGGCAAGGAGAACATCGCCGCTGACACCCTCTCAGACAATTCAATTGGCAATTCTGCTATCAAGACATTTGAGAAACTGGTGCAAGATCTCGTAATGATCCGCGCTGACCGCATCTAGATCCCAGTTCCTGGCTTCCTGCCGACCTTGTCGATTTGATAGTCAAAGAAAACCAGGACCGCCAGCTGGGATCGTACAGAGTAAGCCAAGTTGATTGTGCCGATAATGCCAACGCAACAACATCTGTCGCACCCAATCCCGGTTTCTTCAAGCAGCTGGAACACGACCATATCCGTGAATGTCGGGTGATGGTTTACGGAAGGGCGATGCCACCTGACGTTCACGGATATGACTACGTCTGGACATGTATCTGCAAGTTCAGTGTGACGAAGTGTCACAAAGTCAGTCAGTCGTCTATATGTGCTAATTCCAAGACAGCAGTTGTCTTGGAATCGTACCCTTTTGTGGGGTGGTTAGCTCAGTTGGATAGCACATTGACTGGCCGTTACATTCAGCAGGCTGATGGTAACTATGCCGACAAGAACAACCACGACGCCAAAAAGCTGGCCAAGCGAAATGACCGGCGCGTCTGTCTACTGGCTTCTGGGAATTCTGCACATGTATCTCTGAATAGGCCGAGTTGGATCAGCGTCTGCGGTTCTGTATCGGACCGGCTGAAGCAAGCACTTATCTTCACTCAACTTCGCGCACAACAGCCATCTTCATAGGCCCCCTCATGGTATTTACCGGCTGTGAGCCTCAACAATCCGCTCTCACCACCGTTGCCGTAGGTTGACTCCGGGGCGTAAACACGCCACCACCCAGCTCCTTCTATGTTAGTAAGAAGGGGTTCATCACAATCGAAGCTCCCGCGGCCCATCTTGACTCTCGGTGGGCCGGCCCATGGCCCGTCAAGGACAAGAAAGGCCTCAGTCAATCACGTCCTTGACACTTCAGATCGATACAAGGAAAGAAAGCTATCCCATATCGACCGGCCGAGTCCCGACGGCTACGCAAAGCGGCCGACGACTCGTGAGTCGTTGCCTCCCGACGAACGAGACGGTGAGCCGGAGTAAGAAGTGAATGAATCGTATACTGGCACGACGACGACGCGAAGGTCGTGTTACCGCAACTTTCAAGAGGCTTCATGTCAAGTCAAGAGGACTCACTCGAGCCTGGCGAGACGTTATACAACGCCGAAGGCTTCAGGAAATTGCCGTAACGAAGCTAGAGAGATTCCATCGAAAGTATTTCAACGCCGCTGGACCACGGTGAGGCTTCAAGTGTGGATTTGGCAAGCCGCTGACGATTCTCCAGGCGCTTCGGACCCAGACGACAACCGCGCAGAGCACGCCGCTAGAGAGCCAGAGGCATGCTGGTCTTTAAGAATCACAGAACCCACCACAGATGAGGCGACTTTTGCTATAAGCTTACAGTCACTCGGCGACTGCAGCTCGGAGGGACCGTTGAGATCGCAGCACTTTTGTACTTCTTTCCGTTCCTATCCTCTGACTACTCTCTTCGTCAGTAAAGCTACATTCACCTGCCTCCTGTGCCTGCCGTGCACAGCCGTGGACCCCTGCAGGCTGCGGTTCTGCGTGAACTGCAGGAAGCTGAACGGTGCCATAAAAGTAGATCAATATCCATGACCCCTCCTCTAGATGACACTCTCAAGGAAGGGTAACGCAAAGATCTTCACGGACGTCGATGTCTGCAAGGCTTTCCACTTTCCTCGGTACGTTTCCTACCAATATAAGGTCCTACTCTTTGGCGCAACGGTGCTGCCATAACGTCGGATAACGAAGTTCCTGACCTGGAAGGCTACCTGGACGACGTCCGCACGGCGTACGTCAATTGAATTCTCATTTTATTTTGGAAAGTGAACCCAGGAGCCAGGATATCATTATCTCGTATCAAATTACTAGACTGCATTGTCACGACGGGGGGGGTTGATGGTAGACCCGATGAAAATGCTGTGGTACAAGATTGGGAAGCCCGGATCACGAGTCCACGACCAAAGCAATTCAATCGTTTCTGAAAATTTCCCAGGTGTTTCGTGTTGAATAAAGCAGGATTGTTGAACAAGTCAAGAGTTTTAGAACAATGTCGCATTGTCGCATGCGGCTACAGCCTATGGCAAGTGATCAACACTCGCAGTCTTCACTGATATATGAAGAAGAGAGAAACCGTGGCTGTGGCCGAGAACCAAATGTAAGTAGTCCACAAAAGTCCAAACAATTAGCGTGATCATTGAAATTTTTGTGATGGAAAATGAAAGAAGGCAGAAGCACATAATAACACGCAAAGCGTCCATCTCAGCCACCGCCGGCACTCGATCGCACGTAAGGAGTCTCCTCATGGCACCAGTATTTCACAAGCAGGTAGTAGTTCTCGAGGTCCACAAGAAAGCAGTTCGCCAGTATCATGGTCGTCGTGACGGCTACCCGTAACTGCTCTGTCCGTTGTTTGCAAGAACCTATATATCCCGCACTAAGCCAGGTTCCTACCAGCTTAGTGTTCTGGCCTTTTGGTTGGGTCGGGAGCCTGTAGGGGTACCCGATTCCTCACAGTCGTCATCGGAAGCACGGGGTGGGAAGCGGCCCGAAGGATTTTCGCCCAGTGTCACGTTCTCTTTTGGGACTTTATCGTCAATGGGGGAGCCAGACTCTTCGGCATCGGTGGAGTTTACGTTCAACGTTGTGAGAAGGTGCTAGGACGGGCTATTTATATACAAAATACTCTATATTACAACAGGACTTCCGTCGGCAACGTTCTCTCTCTGAGGGTCGTCAAAGTCACGATTGGAAGAGGAGAGTCTTAAGCGTTGTATTTCGTCAGCGTCGGTCGACGTGTGGTCGGGTGGTGAGGGAGTTTGGCATGGGTAGGGCTCGGGAAAGGGGGCGTGTCGGGGATGGGCTGAGGGCTC
>SRQG01000383.1:0-25891 GCA_018360325.1 Claviceps aff. humidiphila group G2b | reverse complement strand
CCCCCCCCCGCCCCCCGTTTCAAAAAGAATGGCTGGACAGTGGACACACAAGATGGTTCTGAATTTCTGTGACGCGCAGGCGTGCACCCGTTTCCTCATTCTTCGATTGATGTTGCGTGTAGGAGGTATTACTGTTGTTCTTGTTGGAGTGATTCACTTGATGCGCCCAAGTGTTTTGGTCCGCTTTTTGAGTATGGTATGTATGTTACTCTTTTTTGACATGTATCGGAGAACTTGGTTTAGATGAGCGGGCAGCGGGCTTTCAACAGTCAACTTTGCAAGTGGTTTCAAGAGGAAACGCACTTTCCATACCAGACGAGACACGAAACGAATAGCCCGCTACCTGGAATGGGAATAGGAATAGGAATTCCGAATCCGTCGGGGTTTTGTTTCGTTTCGTCTTTTGGAGTTGGAAGCGCCGTGTTCTCGGGTGACTAACTTGGGTACATACATTACTACATATGTACCTATAACAGGCCGTCTTGACTGTTGGTGGCTTCGGGATCAATGCACAATGACGCATAGCCTACTAGGTATGTAGAGGTTTCGTCCCCGCGAACGACAATACCTACCTACCTACATGAAGACAAAAAAACAAGGGGTAAAGGTGGGGGGCCGTTGTAACTTGTCAGGTGTCTTGAAACAAAACCTTCCTGAGCCCCTGTTCCGTCCCTGTTGGTATCGCAGCTTGCCGTCAACAAGACCCAAGACTCAAGAGAGATATACTCGAAGTGAGGTGGGACTTACAAGGGAGTCGGGACCCGGAGGGGTGACTGAATTGCTTGTTCAGTTGACAGTACCTTCCCCCCCCCCCCTCGTCACATCAATCTCAACGATATATTCTCGAAACATGATGGATGCCTTGTGGTGTGCCGCTACGTCTCGGATGATACCCCCTTCTAGAATTCTGGCGATGCTCAACTTCTCCACCTGACCAGCTGGGTCATGTTCCTGGATAACATGGCCTTTTTCAAGTGCATCGTCCACATAGGCATGTAGGTAGTCACAGATATTCTGGAAGCGAGATGAGGAGCCCGCTACTGTTTCAAGCAAAGAGGGAGTTTGAGTGCCCGACAAGTGGATGAAACGGCCGCGTGAAATTTGATGTCGTCCATCTGCTGGTCTCGTTCGGCTTGTTAATGAATAACTTCGGGGTCATACTGGATGACAGACGATGGCGTCTTTAAAGTTTACAGGCAGCAAGCTATAGCCAAGAGTCACTATACTTTGAGAAAAAGAATTGGGGGGAATAGCGCATATATTTTTCGCGATTCTTCAAGCGTGTCAGAACTCGGAACGTGTAAGATGGGTCAGACCCATGCCAACCTGTGACCTCATGGGCACAAATCCGTCCCAACTTCCCACACGCCTGTTCTTTGCTTCCATTGACTTGCTTGTCCGAGGGATTACTTCAGAATCTACTTTCAAGTTCTTGAAGGACAGTAGGACTATACATGATACATCACTTAGGGGTCAGCAGGACCGCTTTTGCCTTTTGGCCTTCCCGGGACAGAATCATCAACCGCTCACTCCCTACGAATCACCGAGACATGCGGCAAAGTCTCCCAAAGAAAAAGTTGAAAGAAAAAGGTGACTCGGTTGTGAGGAAGGTTCGTCTTGCCTTGTAACAAGTTACAACAGGAGCTGAGTCCTTGCAGCCTTGCATCAGCTACATATGCGCCTACCCATACGGATGCATAGAAAGATCCCGGCAGTACAAACGCGGGATGGTACATGTATAAATGAATGACCTGCATTTGCAATGTGGCTGCCGAGTTCCGGCGCGGGGCGCGGGCGCGGGGTTCGGTGTGAAGTTCAAGGATCCTTGAAAGCAACAGAGCCATCTCGATGCATTTTGCTTGTACTTTCACTTCGTTCTTCGTTCCGATTCATGAAATCGCATTCTCACTCCTGTTACTGTAATACGAGGGCATCTTTACTTCATTTGGCATTTGGCATTGCGACAACTCACAATCCTTCGCTCGCGGCATATCCGGATCGAACGCAGCGATCCATCGAATAAAGGAACACAGACCTGATAAGAGACACATGGGTAAGCGTGGTGACGTTTATTGACGGAAACACGTTGGACGGGGTTGACTCGAAATCACTGCATTGACTCTGCGCGGCTGATAATAGCTCGTCTGAAGGTATCACCAGATCTCACACGAGACAGAAGTCAGACGGAAGAGTACACGACAGGTCCCCCCCTTCCGGCAGGCAATGTTCTATCATAGTTGATGAATCATATATCAACTATTCCAGCAGCTAATGCCACTCCTTGGAATCTCTTGGTCTTGATTCATTTCTTTTGGGAATACGTCGTCCACCTACGCGTGCTATGGCTCTTTGCTTCCTGTGAGCCTCCGCTCCACAGAAAGCATTGGATTTGTGAGCTCGAATATCTTGAAAGATTCCTCTCACATAACTCTTTTTTGCGTTGCGTTCTCCTTGGCCAGGCTGGACCCTGGTGTTGCAAGTGGAATTTGGAAAAGTGGAAAAGAGCGATGCGAAGACGGACGCTTCCAAGGTATCAACACGAAGTAGGCGCAGATCAGAACCGACTTGATATCAAGATTGTTTCTTCCTCAGCAACTCATCTTTTTCAGAGGCATACCTATATCAATGATATCATAAAACTCGGCCTGACTTGCCGGGCCCGGGGCTGGTATGGCTGCATGGCACACGTCGCCGTTAACGGTTATTCCGGGCTCCCTGGGCATTGGGCATGTATGATGTCCCCGGCACGAGGGAGGCGCGAGAGGCGCGGGAGCGCCTTGGCTGAGACGAACCAAAGTCGACCTCAGACAGAATCCGAAACCTTTTCAGTGTAGGTATGATACGGTTAGCCTCGGGCCAAGACCTCTAAATTGTGGGCGCGCCGCGCGCTGTTTATCCGGAGCAATTGAGGCCTTGTCATGACATCACCGACCTTGAACTTGGCGGCGGCTCGCTCCTCTAATTTTATGCCACAAAGAGGCCCCAATGGCGGGAGAATGTATAAGGCGATATTGTCTGAGTTGACTCTTGAGTAGCAGACTCCAAGGCTCGTTTGTTTCGTCATTGTTCTCCACATACCTACTTCTAGACGGCATGTACGGAGTATATACAGCATGAAAGCACTACGGATTGGGTGCCTACACATCTCGTGAGCAACAATATAGAACACCATTCAAATCCGGTATCGCTGTGCACGCGACAAGCAAAACGCTGCTACGAGCGAGACGTTCCAGGATCAAAGGACAGGCAATGGGACCATGTCACCATAGGCACCAGGTAGGTTAAGGTACATGCCTATGCACAAAACAACCCCGACCATGTATGTATAGATCGGGTAGACCTTCCAGCCCTTCATCATGTGTAAACCCCGCCTAGTCTGGCAATATCCGCTAGGGGTAAGCGGCAGTTCCCTTCCCTTGAAAAGCGTCGTCAAGGGTCCCCCCGTCTGTGTAATGTGCCAAGGGCGCGCGTATGTGCATGTGACGAGTCAAATTTGCATGTCGACACGTGGATGCGCTGGGCTTCTGCTTCGCAGGCTATGTATGTACCTAGCTTTTTGTGCGCCTGTTGGTCTAGATATGGCCATTGTGGCGCTGCCCGCGGCATGCTCTTTGTTCGAGTAGGTTGCTAACCGTTGTAAACCGTTTAAGAGGATATCGCGGGCGCCGCAAAACACCATGATTTCGTGCTGTCTTGTGTAACACTACAACGGTTTTGTCTATCGTGGCAGATTGAGGTGGTCGTCTCGCTCGACAGTGCAAATCGTATCGGATCCTTACTACCTACTCCTGTATCGAATGCTCGACATAAGCGCCCTAGCAGATACGATCTGATGATAAGATAGAGGCTGACTTGGAAGGTCAGACATGTATTTCTCAAACGATGGCCTGATGTCAAGACAAGTGAGGCCAGCAATCGTATACATGTATGCGAAATCGGGCTCTGGTCGAAGTCCTCGTGTACCCTTCCCGTACATTTGTGCCACAAGCCTGGTCCCAGTTATCCTCGTCTTTGGCTGTCTCCCATGTCATGGTTGAGGATGGGCTGTCATGTTGGACAAACCCGCCCAACCGGGCCGGACTTGCACATATCCGCGCTCCTCCATGATAGGCTCTCCCTTCTTTGTGCTCTTCTTCTACTTTGTGCCATCGAACAACTACTCCAAGTAGGGCCGAGCACATGCCACAAGGTACCTACAACCAAGGGTCCGGCGCTCTTGCACCATCGGACAGTTGTCAAGTAGCCGTAGGTAGACACTTATTACGCAGTCGTAATGATGAGTTGTGTCAAGTGATAAGAAATGGCGGTGCAGTTCATAGTAGCTCACCGACATTCGCAACTCTGGGCTTAGTATGGCCGACGTACCTAGAGCGAGAGGTCTGTGACGGCACTGACGGGTATGTATGTACGTCTTACATCGTCCCCCGCCATTCGATATCACCCTGTCCTGCAAGCTCTTTAGAAAAGTACCAGCCTCACGGCCCCTCGCCCTCTTATTATTCGTACACGCTGCGTTGTGTCGCAATGTACATGTGCACAACCCGAGGTAGAGCTAGATTTGAGTGACTCTCAAGCCATCCAGCAGCTGCCACGATTGCGGGACTGAGATGCCCACGTGAGGTGAGTTCGCGGGGTTTGCCAGGGCTTTGGTCAAAGGACAAAGGAATTGATACGCATGTACCTACACTGGTACAGTAGAAAGTTGTAACGCTTCGCCTTTGCCTAGTGTCTTGTGCTGTATGACAAAACACACGAGCCAAGTTACTACCTGTTGTCAAGTTTGCCATGTCAGCATGGCCTGCATGTCTAGCGAGGTGCACGTGGTATTTCTGCACCACTTGCTCGTGGAAACTTCCATGGTCTCAGCTTGGGACGCGGGCTCGACCATGGAATGCAACGCAAGCGCGTGCCGACACGACCTTCATCTGCATCTGGAAATGGAGGGTAGACGAGGGTGTCCACGAACATGAGAATGGGCAAACATGTTCGAATAGCATGCTTATCCAATAGCTTATCCAATACTGGCGGCATAGTAATGCAGGAATACTATCTCATGAATAGTCCTGACGTTTTGAACTTCAGAGAGATAATGGGTTGAGTCCTCTTCGGCCGCGATGTCGCATGCCAGAGCTCGTGAGTCGTGACCTAAGACCGGCCCAGTTTCAAGGTTGCGAGGTAACAGGTTACGGTTGGGATAACCAACGCTCTGGGCTAAGTGAAATTCTCACAACTTACAAGCGCGTAGGAATAGAGATAAAAAGATGGCAGTCCGCCGTTGTGCAAGGTTGTTTCTAGGTTTATTCCTCAGGAGCTCATTATGTCAATATGTACTTCCTGGCAGAATCTTGGGCAACAAAGGGATGCAAACAAGTTTACCTGGAGGCATGTAGGCACCTTAGTATACAGGTAGGTCATCTTGCCACAGTGCGCCAACGCCAACTTTGCGTGCAAAGCTAGATCAAAAGATGAAGCAAAATGCCAGTGATAGGGGCTGTTTCCCAAAATTGACTGCAGTCTTTGCGCCTCGTTCCATTGACCTAGAGGCTGGACCGAAACCTGAGAGCCAAGATGGAAACGTGGAGAGTCCGGGAAAAGCAGGCTGACTCTGAGGCACCAAGATACGGAGAACCGACATAGAGTAGCTAGCCTCTAGGTACCTATCTTGACGTGGAACTTAGAAGACAAGAGCTTCGGGGACCTGGGTTGCCCAAGAACACGAGATCTCTGTATCCCTGGTACATGCTGGCTAATAATAATACGGAGTAGGTATGTAAGTCGCTTTGTATTCCGTATAAAACTCAAGGCGCGACCCAACCCGGACATGGGCTTTAATTGGTGACGTCATCTGTCTTGGCTGATTATGGCTGCCGGTGGAGGCGTCTTGTCGCGCGGCTCCTTGATCTTGAAGCCAGTGAGGCAAAAGACGACAACTTTGCTGTGCATATTCAATCAAGTAGGTACTTTTGCAGCGTTATCTTATAACCTACTTTCAATAAGTCCTCAGTCCTCAAATAGCATGGAAATAGCACAGGTAGGTACCTACCTTAGGTACTGAAGCAATAATGGGGGCCATGTACGGGGTACATGCACATGCACCCACGCACATAGCCCCCGACGCTACGATTTCATCTGTACCTTGGCTTCGCTAAGCAAATCCGAGATCTGGTTGGATCTGACCAGTTCCTGCACCACGCGACGTGCTCCGGCAGCTGCATATGCATATGTATGTGCTCCGTACTTTACTAATTCCGGGGGCACGCAAAAGTCGGTGAAAGTACGGAGTACAACAATACAGCAGACTGGGCTGGAACTTTGCCCAATGCCAAGTAAGCGTTCTAGGTATAGCTGGCTTTGCTTCACATCTTTTACGTATGATGTGATGATATGATGCAAGAACACCATTATTGCAGCAATATTACGTGCGAGTGACGAATCGAATGTTATGTGCGACCTTGACCAGGGCGAGCATCATTGCAATTCGCGACTGAGCGCTGGACTTGGCGTGTGAAACGTGCCTGGCAGCGTGCGAAAATGCAGAGTTGCACAGTGCACGTGAGGCTACCTATGTTCGTGCGAAGAAAACAGCGAGCTCGGGGTTCCCTGGTATCCTTGACTCATCTCGTCGGTTGGTGGGGGAGCTCTACGGAGTAAGCCCCTGTTGCGAAAATCTTCCAGCGTAGGTGATTCTTGGCGCCACGGTTGGATGACCGAATTCATCATCTATATTCGTCGGTTCAGGCTCCGGGAACAAACATGGTGGCGACCTCAAGACGTACCTTATTAGGTACATACATACATACATACCTAATTGTAAGGTACCTTGTAGACCTCAGAAGCCCAAAAGCATGTTGTTACGGACACTACCTCAGCACGCGTTGATAATGTTGATTGTTGATGCAATGGATCAACGGAGACGAAGGTGAGTTGTGATGCGTCACCGTTTGCGTCTTTTCCAAAGCTTGTGAGTGGGAGGAAAAAGGGGAGGGGGACTCGATGAAAGGCTGTGAAAGCGCTTGCAGGCTGTTGCAGCGACCAGCTAACCCCCACACAGGCCCGATATGCGGGGTGCATCGGAGCACAACAAGGCAGCAAACGAAATGATGGAAAAAAAGAAAGAAAAAAACAGAAAAAATAGGGGAACTAACCTTGAACCGGGAAGGCGTGTTTGGCTCCCCTTGGAAGCTTTCAACTTTGGCGGCCAACTTGCCTAGAGCGCCCCTTATTAAAAGGAATGGGGGTTTCAAGTTTCATCGAACTCCTCCGCGACGACGCGAAAAGCTAAGCAAAGCAGTCTTGAGAGTCTTGACCTAAGCCGGTGCTTCTGACCTACGCTCGATGAAGCGCATTGTGGCGTATCTAGCTACTCTCGACTTGGCCGGAAGCTTTGAGCTGCTCAGAAGGCACTGGATTGTGTTCAGCACGGCATTCATGGCATGCGAACTCCGTAAATCTTGCGAATCCTCGTGCGCTATATAGGTAGTGCTTGCGAGTTGGGAGAGATCGGGGCTAGAGACCCGATCCTGTCGCAGAATAACATGGCGGAGGGGGGAAGCCATTCTGTGTGACGTTTTGGGGGATCTGCTTACGGAGTACATTGACAAGTCAATGCCGAACATTCACTTGAAAGCTGGAAGCCGGCAACAGACTACGCACTAGGTGCAAAATAAGTCGAACGCCACTCATTTTTTGAGAGAATCTTGTGTTGCAAAAGGTACATTCTCTGTTCAGTGTTGCCATGGTCACTGGTCAGCCCATGATCAGCGTCTTTCGTCAGAGGTTGTGATTTTCTCGAGACAAGGTTTACACGCCATGTTGCGCAAGCCTTGCTTTCATCAGAGTTGAAACATAGTTTTGGTCTTGCAGCAAGATGTTCCCATACTGGTTCGATCTCTGATCATGTTGTTTTTAAGTCCGAAGGAGTACATGTACACTAGGTACATTATTTATTGAGACGCGTGTGCCTGAACAGGGGCTCAGACTCCTACATACCTATTACGCCCCTATTATAGGTATCAATGACATTGGCATGGACATTAGGAAGTCGAATTATTATAGCGGCCGTCATCCTGGGGCTTGCCAGCCTTGCAAGCAAAATTCCGGCATATGTATACGTGGCTATGTACCCCGCAGTGAGGGTCGCAATGAACAGCTGTGGCCACTGGCAGAACGGGGTGATTGTAGGTACATAGGAGGTAGTTTCACAAAGGTGGCATGCAAATCGTAGTACGGGGTCGGCGTTGCATCGTGTTTGTCAACTTGCGCTTTTCATGTGTCCATGATAATATATTATGATAATATATTTGCGAATGCGCCGAGAAGATTTGTGTGCATTACGAGATGGTGCAATCGTAATAATGCCGCTCCAAGATCCAAGAATTGCAAGGGCATCGGTTCGCATGTACATACATACCTTAGGTATCTATTGCGTGCGCTGCTTCAAGCCATTGAAACAGGCATTTCCCGAATCCCGTGGCAGTCAATCTACCCAATCTGGATTCTGCCAAGCTTTTGCTTGCAGATGAGAAATGTCACCAACTCTGCGGAGGTTTGCACGGAGTACCCACGGAGTACGGAGTACGTACATCCCGCGCGTTCTGGAGAATGAAGGGGTCTTTGGGGCGCATTTTCGTCATCTGCCCCGCTCCCCAGGCCACTGACCCATACGGAGTATATGTAAAGCAATCGAGGACGGCAGTTCAAGATCGCATGGAAGCTTGGAAGAAGAGGAAGAGAATGAAAAAGGAAGCCAATTGTTCCCGGGGGGTGGCAACACCCTTGGAACAACAAACTTGTAAGGCTGGACGGCATCCCAATCCTGGCTGTTTGCCTTGCGATTTCGGGAAGACGAAATGGGGAGGAAAGACAACCAGCAGAAGACGCAGGATTGCAATGGCAGCTAATAATAACGGTATCGCGGCGTGAGCTGACTGGATGCAGCTCAGGCTCTCAGCACTGAGCAGAGCAGGATGCGGAGTGGGACTATGTAAGGTATGTACCTAGAATCTAGATACCTGGGTAGGCATGTATGTACTGTAGGTATTTCCGTTCATACAATGGGCAACAGCTTTCCCGTGTGAGAAGTCTGTAAGCAGATTGAAACGCCGTGTTGTGGCCTTCTGCCAAGCGTCTGTTCTCTCTCCCGTAGCCGTAGGTACATATATTTGGCTAGCTCGCTTGACTTGTCTCCGCCATCCCATGTTGCTCCAGTGTCTCTCATTCTGCATTTCTGTCCCTTTTCCCTTCCCTTTCTTTTCTTTTTCCAAAGCAAAGAAGATACGAATTTCCTCTTCTTTCAACCATTTATGCACTTCCCTTTGCATGCAGCTCACTTGTTGCGTGGCTTGTAAGTTCATGTGGCCGTCTTGCTCACACCCACACGGGCCATGACTACGTCAAAAGTCTGGAGACGAGACAATTCGGCGAGATTGCCAGCGCGCCAAGCCGCTCCGTAATATTCGTAAGACATGATCGTTCATCGACGTACACCTCCCTTTCCAAGATCCCATTACGTTGGACCGGCGCACGCCTGGGAGCGCTGCCGGTTCGTCTGTGATACTGTGAGTCTGTGACTGTGAGGGTCCCAACTTCCTTTCCTTCTTAGTTCTCTCCGGTTCCCGGGGGTCCCTTCCGGACTTTTCTAGAGCCACCCCCTTGCTCTCGGATGCAAGCCAAAGTTAGGGGACTTCCTGGGACAAGCATGGCTCCCCTGCCAAAACCACATAAAAATCTATCCGGGCTTCTGTGTAGGTACATACATACTCCGTAGGTACTTCACGTGCATGGCTTCCCGCCCTTTCCAGAATCGGCTCTTCAACTCGTTTTCTTGTCTCCCGCCGCCTCGCCTCACTCGGACGAGAGATCAACATTGCAACACGCCAGTCTGCCGGTCTCTGGCCACCATTGCGTCAACAAGTGTCTGGCAAGTGCGATTGGAAACATTTCGATCCTGCAGCGCCGGCTGCCTGCGTGTCTGTCTGTCTGTCTGTCTTGTCTTATCCTGTCTGTCTGAGGTCTCTGCCATCCGCATCGGAGTCGAGTCCGGAGGACAGAATTAGGTCTCCCGCTGCGCAGCGCTGACAAGTTACGCGTGGGGCCCAACCGCGACGCCACCACCAGCCCCAAGTCACTTTGCGGCAAAGCAGCCAACCACAGCGCAGACAACAAGTTGCAGCAAAGGCTCCGGGACTCACAGCGCGCGTGCATCTGCGTGGCCGTCCGCTCTTCGCCTGCTCTTGCTTTTGCTTCGCGACAAATCGACGTGCGCCACGGCGTCTTGGCGCAATCGCCCTTTTTTCATTTCCCCTGCGGCCCCTTCTTTCGCCGGAGTCCCGTCTGCGAAGCTCCCGAAGAACGACATCCCCCAACATCGCTCCCTTCTTCAATTCGCCCCGAAAGTCATCTCGCTTCGGCATTGTAGGCCTTCGCCCGGTCTTTGACTCTCAGACTCTCAAGACTCTCAGACTTTCAGTCTTCTAGCTGTAGCAAGCTCATCTCGGAAGCTTCCGTAAGCCAAACCCACGGGCAGCCTGGTGCTTGTCGCGAACTGTCGTCCACAAACCACAACTATCGCCAGTCTTTCAACCTCGTTCGTCGGCGCAAATCGCCTTGCCGGACAGCTACGCTTCACTTCCACTTCTGGGCAATCTCGACGGGTTCGCAATCGTCCACCTGACCACGCGCACATTCTCTGACGTACATTGTCCAATCGAAGGCGCATCCTTTACCTGTCTTGCATGCATTCGCCTTTGCTTTGTGGCTCATGACAGGTCCTGCGCACTTGCAGCACCCGGCCTCCCAAAACAGACAACCTGCATGTATCCCATTGCCACAGACTTGCCAGCTCATCACACACATCTGGTCTCGGACTCTCGCGCCTCGGGCCCCTCTGTCTCGACCTGATGCTCCAGATCAGTCGCTAGTTCTCGTCCGATCCTCACCTTCGGCTTCTTCTTCGTTTTGCAACTGCCCTGGTCGGCTGGACCACCTGCTGAAGCGCCTGTTACGACCTCGTTCATGCAGAAAGGGCTCGAGAGCCTATGCTCTTTGTGTTTCCTTCCTTGGTTCCATAGACACATATCAGTCAATCACACGCGAACCCACCGCTCTGCACTGTGCAGTTTGCTTGCTCAAAGTCCTTCTGCTGCAAGGCCATATTTAATACCATACGCCCACACCCCAGGCCAAAACGCCAATTCAAAAACCATCTCGTCTCTCCCCAGATTCGCCAATTCGACTCCCCGCAATTCGCGGCACTCTTCTCTTTCTCGTCTGCTCCTTCCTCAGGCCTATTCAACATGCATACCGCAGTTGCCCTGACTTCATAGACGTCAATACGGCCATTCTCAGACACATCTAGGCTTCCTTCCTCCCTTCCTCCCCTCTTTCTTTCTATTCTTTCACTTTTTGTGTATTCATTCTCTGATGCGACTACTATGAGAACGACACAATCATGACGACTAGCAAATCCGAAGCGCAGCTGACAGCAGCTTCCCTTTCGACAGAACCAACAATGTCTGCCCTCTCAGCACAACTGCGGCGTGCTCGCCCTAGTCAAGTACAGACCGCCTTCGCTTCCATGTCACAATCAACATACATACCGCCTTCATCAACGAGCTTCTCGTCTTCTGTCGCCTCGAATTCACAGCAAGGATCTCCGATCATGTCACCAGATACGGCAGTTCTGACAACGAATTCTTCCATCCAGGCCTCACCGGAACCTCTTCGACCTAGAGATGAGGATCAGTTCTCCAGCAGCTTCCAGTTGCCAGAGTCCATCCTCACGCGCAAGAGCAGCACCAATTCGCTCGGGAAAAGTTGGATGAGTAGCACGAGCCCAATTGCGGAGGCGATGAGTCCCGAGTCCCGAAGCAACAGCGTTTGTACCACTGCTCCTGCGCTGACGACACCTGTTGCCTCCAATAACAAGACCAACTTGATTCGAAGGCTGTCTAGTCGAGCTTCAAGGACACTTACCAGCAGACGGAGACAATCTTCTGCTGCACCAGCCAGTCGTGATGGCAGCGTTGGTCCTTGTTTTCTCAGAAGGCGCAGTGACAGTAACGCGACTGCACCACCTGCACCTCCCGAGTTCCCTACTCCTATAACAGACTCTGAATCCGAGGTTGACGAACGTGAAGAGCTCATGTCCCTCAGATCCATTTTGCTGGACCAGTCCCAGAAGGGCGGCTCCTCTTCCAACAGCACCACAGGTTCTCTCCCAGCCAGTGGAAATAACATGGCCGGTCCAGTTATTCCGTTACAGCTCCAGCAGGGTACTTGGCTAAGAAAAATGTCCAAAAAGAAGAATCGATCCAACCGAATCTGCCTGGTTTACGAACGTGAGACAAACAAGCTCACTTGGGATCGAAACCGGCCGCTGAAATTCCTCCACGTTGATGACATTCGTGAAATTCGTCTGGGCACCGACATTCAACAGTACGCTCGCGAATACAACGCCCCCGAGCGGGACCGGCTGACATGGTTCTCCATATTATACACTATGCCCGACAAATCAAAGACGAAACTCATGCATTTGATAGCGGACAGCATCGAGACCACACATCTATGGGTCAATTTTCTAGAAGCCATGCTACAGCATAGGCAAGACGTCATGACTGCGTTGATGACGTTCAATGACAAGGCCATCCGTCAATTCTGGTACAAGGAGATGTCGAAGCAATTTGGTGACCGGCCACGCACTGAGGACGAGGAGGAGCTCGACATTGCGGGTGTGATGCGCGTCTGCCAGAATCTGCACATCTATAGCTCTCAGTCTACTCTCCAAGCCAATTTCAGGCTGGCAGATGCCCGACACCGCGATGCCCTCAACTTTACAGAGTTCTTTGACTTTGTGCGACTCATGCGACAACGCCCAGAGGTACAACGCATCATCCGCGGAATCGCTTCTAAACCTGATAAAGGTCTCACGTTTGGAGAATTTGCAACGTTTTTGAGGGAGGAGCAAGGCGAAGCAGTGGATGCCACTAGCCTTGCCGTATGGCAAAAGCATTTTGCCAACTTTGTTCGCAAGCATAGATCTGATGATCTCGATGGTCTAGACTCATCTTGCTCTCCGCAAGACGTTACCTACATGTCCGAGGCGGCCTTTGTTGGGTTTCTGGCCTCGAAGCAAAACGCAACATTGATGGAGGAGCCCCCGCTGTACACATTGGATCGCCCCATGAACGAATATTTCATCTCTAGTTCTCACAACACCTATCTTCTTGGTCGCCAGGTTGCCGGCCATTCAAGCGTTGAAGGGTACATACGTGCCCTTGCCCAAGGCTGTCGATGCGTCGAGGTTGACTGCTGGGATGGATCCGATGGCTACCCGCAAGTTGTTCACGGCAGAACACTGACTTCGGCGATTAGCTTCAAGGAAGTTATGACTACAATCAACAAGTACGCATTTACTAAATCCAGTTTCCCCCTCTGGATTTCTCTCGAAGTTCACTGCAGCCCTTCCCAGCAAGCTCTCATGGTGGATATCATGAAGGAAGCTTTTGGGCACAGGCTGGTCACGGAGCGGCTGGACCCTTCGTCAGAAAAACTACCGTCTCCATCGGAACTCATGGAGCGAATTCTTATCAAGGTCAAAAAACCTAGACCAGCAAGCGGCAAAGAAGAAGGCGTTTCCACAGAGCCCGCGGGTCGGCGCCGCGGGAACAGTCTCACGTCGCCCATCTCGCGGCCGACAGTTGGAGATGGCGCGGCCAACCCGCCCTCGCAGTCGCTTCCCCAAAGCCCGCTGCTGTCGGCCACTCAACAAGCGCGCCGATTGGTCAGCAAGAGCCGTGTCAACACAATTGCTGAGGGCGAGGTGCATGATATGCCCCCGAGCAGCAGCACCAGTGACACAGAAAGTGGAAGCGAGATTGCATGGGAGACGAAGAAATCACATAACAAAACCACGCCATATCTTGGCGCCCTCGGCGTCTATTGTGCCGGCGTCAAATTCGCGGGGCTCGATGATCCTGCGGCCAAGGCGTTTAATCACATCTTTTCCTTTATGGAGAGCAGTTTTGCCAAACACACTCGCACCAAGGATGCCAAAATGGCCCTCGACATTCACAACATGCGCTATCTTATGCGAGTCTACCCTGATGGCCTCCGGTTGTCGTCGAGTAACTTTGATCCTCTGATCTACTGGCGGCGCGGCGTGCACATGGCTGCGCTGAATTGGCAGACGTTCGACCTGGGCATGCAACTCAATAACGCCATGTTCCAGGGCGGCACTGATGAATCTGGCTATGTGCTGAAGCCTCCTGAGCTTCGCAGCATTCATATCCAACCGTTCAACTCGGCCATTGCGGAGGGAAAGAAGGAACGATGCGTCGTAGCTTTTTCCGTCGACGTCCTCTCTGCTCAGCAGCTCATGCGCCCTGCAAACTTACCTGCACATAAATCAATGGATCCCTATGTCGAGGTTGAAGTGTTTCACGCAAACGATAAGCGAGACAAGAAAGAAGTCGGCTCTGGCTTGAATCACGCCTTTGATTCGCCGCTCAAATTCCAGACTGATGTCGTTCGCGAAAATGGGTTCAATCCCATGTTTTCGAATGGAAAGTTCAAGTTTACGCTGACGACGAAACATCCGGAGCTGATCTTTGTGCGGTGGTCCGTGAAACTCGCCAGCTACGGAGAGAGCTATAATAGCAGAGAGAGCGCCGCCATTGCTACCTATACCGCGAAATTCAACAATCTGAAGCACGGGTACCGCACAATTCCACTTTACAACCATGCGGGCGACCAATACCTCTTCTCTACGCTCTTCTGCAAGATTGCTATCGAATCCGTCGAATCCAAGTTATTCGATATTGCGGCGACAGTTCCAGAGGCGAAAAAGTTTAACCGCCTGGGAGGAAAGGTGTTTGGTCGAGCCAATACCAGCCCTCGCGCCACTTTCGACAAGAACAGTGTCGAGAAGAATGGCTTTGACAGCATTGCATAGAATGCATGCTTCGCTCACTGCGCTAGCGAATGGCACGTCTTTTGACGGTTAATAACTTGTACATCTGCACTTGAGCCGGACTCGCAAAGGGGCTCACTTTGAAGTGTTGTCTCCATGTTTCTTCTACATTATCCCCTATGTTTTATTTTATCTTACCGACAAGGCTGGACTTTCCTTGCTCCTTCTTAACTTCTTACCTGACCTTCAACTTCTTTGTCACCTCTCTTTCTCTTTTCCTTTTTACACTCCAAATCAGATGGACTGTTCTGCCAATGTTTCCAAGGATGAGGATCCCCAGCTTCACTCATCTTTGCACGCAGAAATCCATCCACGTCACGTCTATCTTTTCCTTTGTCTAAAACACATGAGCGTTGAAAAAAAATACCCCCCCTTACGCCGAGCTCGTAACGGGATGTTTTGATTTTGATGATGGATATACCGGGGATTGTTTTTCGCGGTGGCAGAGTGGCATCAACGTGCTTGTTTCCCTTTGCGAAATGGATCTGCATCGCGTATGGCGATAGCATTGTATAGAGGAGATAGTTCCGTTACCAAACGCGTTTAATTAATCATGCTACGCATTTCCGGATGATGAACTTGCTGTTGTCACTTGGTCCGGTCGAGGGACCATAGGTACATAAGAAATCAAGAACAATCACTAGTTGCACAATGTGTTGACGCATCTGTGTTTATGTTTCTAGGTTGACTGAACACTACAACAAGGGTGTTCCCGTCTTGTATTGTCGCGTAATTCCATGCCAGGCATGCCTCTTACGTCTGCCGAAGTTTCCCCTTCCCACTTTCACTCAGGTGAGAACTTGAAAGAGTCTCTACTCGATTTGAAAGTCCGTAACTATTGATACACGAGTCCACGTAGGTACGGAATGAATACCTATTCGTACTTTGAGAATCGTGGCGTGCCGCAGCAGATGGGGAACATGGGAAACATGGAAAAGTGCGACCGCCCGGCGCGCCGCGCCAGGGGGGGGCCCCAAGTTACAACAGCCTAACAGGGGTAAAAAAGAAAAGCCGGGGTTTGCTCAAAAAAGAACAAGTGTGACGAATGAATGACGTCACTTGGATAATCCTCCATGCTCAGAGCAGCCCACAACCCTGTCCTGATCATTGTCGCCCCTGATCAGCACAGAACAGGGACCAACCGAGTGGGACGACAGAGTTCCAACTTCCATTGCCAGGGTACCTCCTAAATAAAGAAGAAGAAGACATGCAACCGCCCCCCATTCTTTTTCGGCCGGCTCCACTTGTTTTTAGAATTCCAAAAACCCGCAAGACCATTTGCCCAACACACATCACGTGATCTAGGGCTGCCCTTCTTACGTGAGAAGAATGTAAGGACTTATTAGGAGAACGACGCAGCTGGCTTCACGGACTCAAAAACATACGCAGATACAATACGATACAATCAATCAATTATTACAACACTTTATCCAGTCATTGTAACCTATCTTGTTCTTACTGCGGTGTGTGTTTCAGGTCCGTAGGTAGCTCTGCGCCTGAGGAACGGCATCTTTTGCTGCTGCTTTCCAAACAGCATCCGCGATATCATGGCACAGAGAGATATGTATATTGTACATCGATACAATATTGAGATCGACATCTTTCAGGAGCCCATCCATCTTTCGCATTATTGACACCACGAATCTCGCGCAGCTTGATATCGCTCATAGATCGCCTCTGCAGTAGCTGAGGCAGCAGATGCCTTCTCGTGGGAAGCTTGGTCACTACGTTATATAGAGATCTCGTTCGGTTGCACACGAATCTTTGTTCTGCGCCAACCATGTTCGGATGTACTTCAACGGCACATAAACTTCCGGGAGGCTAATGATCGAAGCTGGGTCTTCATCGGGTCGAAGCTGTCGATGAGTTGGATGAGCTGTCAGGCGACTGCCAGGAGCATGGTTATGATTAGCAAAGTTCGGATCAGGTTGGTAGCAAAGAGCCCAGCCATCCTCATCAGGAAGCTCTTTGGCATTGATCGAAAAGTAGTATCCGCAGCGACGGGATGACGTTTGCCGAATTCGCTGTGTATGTAGATGGTAGGGGGGGCCCGTTCGATCGAATTGATGACTTTTAGAAGAGAGTCCTTCGTTGAGTAGATTGCCTCGGTCGTCAAGGCATCAAAGGGAGACTCGACCATTGGATTGTACAGAGAAACGTGAACAGACAACAGATTCGTGGGTTATCAATATGCACATAGAATCCAAAGCTTGGACGCGCGATAGAAAGAGTCGGTAGGGGTAGGGGTGGTATGTAAGATCATGTGGGCCGTGCAAACACCCTCTTTGAACTTGCTCCCCTGCCTACATTCGTTAAAAATCTCCACGAACGTGTTTCTTGCAATTTCAACTCCGCACAACAACAACAACAACAATAAAAACTCTTTCCTCGCGAATTATTCGATTTACGAGTAACCCATATTGTCTTCCTTTTGACCACGGCTGATAATTCTTCACAGCGGGCAGCTCGAAATGGAATCTAACGCCCCTAACAATGGCCCACCTACTCTCGATCAAGACTTGAGAAACCGCATGCGGAACTCGCAACCTGTGAAAATCTTGATCTATTGATCTGTTTTGCTGGTTGACTTTGTTGAACATGATCTTGGTGATCTGTCGGGCCTACAGGCCCGTGCCTGTTGTCCGCATTGTCAGAACATTACGAGAATAATATGGCACCGGACGCGACCGTCGCGGAGAGAATGATATACACAACTGAGATTCCAGCTTGGCTCGAGATCTCTACGGGCGACACTGCGTACGCGGTGCTTCTCGGCCATACAGCAGATCCAGAAGATACCAAAAGCCCATTAGATTCCGTAAGTTTTGTATAACGTTGCGAACGAGTCATTCCAAATATACTTACATGTCTCCAGGTTACAGTATTGTAAAAAAAAAAACCACGTCGCGTCGTGACGAGAAACGTGAAAAGAAAGCAACGTCGGCGATTTTAGGGGGATTGAGGTGGTGAACCGCAAGTACAAATGCACAGGCGTGAAGCATTGCGAACGCGTGGATCCGAGATTATTGGATCCATCATCCTTCTCGTGCCATGAAGAATCTCACAATGAGCTAGAGCTGGTTCGGAGGTCCTTGACGCAAAACCATGGACTCCAAGGGCGTCGAGAGGCCGTCAGGTATGAAAGCATAGACTATGGTCCATATTGATCGATACATTGCTAATTATATTAGCTGGGCCTGGAACATGAGGAGGGACTATACCACTCACAAAGCTTGCGCAAAGGCTAATGAAGGACATCTTGAAAGCTGCGCACCACGGGTGACTCCGACATCAGCGCCGGTATTTCAACATTCGTCCCGAATCAACGTTGAACTACTCATCACACACGATATGTAGGAATCGGGCGTCCAGCAACAACATTGGGGACCTGCAACAACCGGCTAGCTGGGGGCCAATGGAGTGATCATCACTGAGCCTTGGTGAAACCTCAGTTCGCGAAGTTTCTTCCCGACATAATTCGAATCCTCGCAATGAGCAATGATCTGCCCTGCGAAGAGAGTTGCTACGTGATGGATCAAAAACTTACTTTTCATTTGCGTGGATCGCTGTATCCGTTGGAGCACAACGGAGTTGAATCCCTACAGCAACAGTCCTACCTGGAGGCTGGCAGGAGGGCGGTAGACCTCCTTGGTAGATGCCATCAAGTCGTAAGTCATCTACGAGTGCGACAATAGTTTGAGATCACTAAGAAACTTTAGTGGGGAGATTCTTGATAGGTAGCATGTTGTCCGCCATAAAAAGGATCAGAAGTGGTGTGAATTTAGCCTATCGCAGAAGAACTCTGCTCCAACGGATACAGCGATCCACGCAAATGAAAGGTAAGTTTTTGATCCATCACGTAGCAACTCTCTTCGCAGGGCAGATCATTGCTCATTGCGAGGATTCGAATTATGTCGGGAAGAAACTTCGCGAACTGAGGTTTCACCAAGGCTCAGTGATGATCACTCCATTGGCCCCCAGCTACATACACACAAGACGACTGCCTCAATTCCCGGTGGCTTGTCCGGGGCTTTTTCGCTTATGTCTCCGCTTGGGTGGAACACAACATCGGAACTTGGAAGACACCAACGGAGTTGAATCCCTACACCAACAGTCCTACCTGGCAAGGGGCGGTAGACCTCCTTGGTAGATGTCATCAAGTCGTAAGTCATCTACGAGTGCGACAATAGTTTGAGATCACCAAGAAATTTCAGTGGGGAGATTCTTGATAGGCATCATGTTGTTATCGTAATGTTTGCCGCGCATAGTATCGCGGTTGACATCGAACATACTTGTCAAGTTGTCATAAACTCCGGGAACAAGCTAAGCTAATCTTGGTTACAGAAAGATACTATCTATTTTGACCACTTTGGCTAGGCCCAGGAGCTACGGAGAATGTGGGTTGTTGCGAGGCGAAATTGGAGTACACCGGCTGTTGGGTCCGCATAGGAGCCGCGGTTGTTGCGAGTGATGATAGTAGACAGGCTGTTGTGTGCTGCCCTACAGGAGCCGCATGCGGTGCCAGCTGTGAGGTCTGAAATGCCTCAAATGAGTCTATAGCCTTAGACACACACACCTTGGCAGCATTACGCGAATCCCTCTTCGCAACAAACCACATTCTCCGCGGCTCCTGTGCCGACCCAACAGCCGGTGTACTTCCGTTTCGCCTCGCAACAACCCATATTCTCCGTAGCTCCTGGGCCTAGCCAAAGTGGTCAAAATAAATAGTATCTTTTTGTAACCAAGATTAGCTTAACTTGTTCCCGGAGTTTATGACAAGTATGTTCGATGTCAACCGCGATACTATGCGCGGCACACGAGATTTACAATAGCACGTCGTGTCTGGTCGTAGGTGAAACAGCAAAGAGTATGTCAACGCGTACTTATCAGGAGACGCGGTTGTGGAAGGAAGGGAAGAAGAGCAAAGGCGCTCGCCGCTGAGAGCCTGTAGGGACATGTTGGATGGATGTCTGACGGCGAGTCGTTCAGCATGTCGAAGTTCACAAGTCTCGATTTGGAAAGCGCCTTTCGCCAAGGTAACCAGAACCCTCGTGTCAGCCTATGGCGTCGGCGTGGAAGCCCGGGCAGACGCAGCGCCGCGGTGGGCTTGTTTATGTGGGAAATACCCGCGCAACGCGCCCGAATTCTGCCAAGGTTACATTCTCACCCCAGGGCCAGAAGGAGAGACATGTATCAGTCGAAGCCACCATTCTCTGCGAGGCGTTCATCGAAGGGGTCGTGGTAAGGCACTATTGTTGTCCGAGAAGATATTTGCGTCCAAGTACTCGAGCATTATGGTGACCAAGTTGAGGGAGGCCGTCTCCGCGAAAACCGGTGACGAATTCGTTCAGCGCGCTTGTGAGTTTCGAAACGAGATTTCGTCGATAACGTCAATTGTGGTCCAAGTCATGCATGCGTTTGCCTAGATGAGCCTGGGACGTGTCGGATTCATCATCCAGCAAGCACCCTTTTCGAGAAGTTCGAGGCGTTGGGGGCCCTCTGGCGCTTATAGGGGGGACGTGAGCTCAACATCGCGAGTATACTGAATCACGCCGTCAATTTCCTGTGTACATTGGAGTCAAAGGCGTCGCCATCATTGCCAGTCGATGGACCGACAACGTGACGATTGCTCGTAGACGAGTGACGGTTGAGGAAAGTGAAATTTGTCGTTGCTGACGGAGCCAACAGAGTGTTCGTTCGAATAGCTCTCGATCTCGGGAGGCCAGCCTGAACTTCTTCCCTTAAGCAAGAAAAGGTGACAGATCGTCTCTTCCTTCTGGATCACCCTGGCGACTCTGTGTTTTGACAACGGGCTCGAAAATCCGATCAGTTTTAGAAGTATTCAGTAGGATATGTATACACGTAGGCTGGCTGACATGAACAGTCTGTTGTACTCATGGGCTCTCGTCTATTCGTCGTGGAAGTCATTACTGAAGAAATTAGTCTGCGTTAATCGGCATATCATCATCAGTCGCCAAGTCACCTTTCTCATTGATGTGCGTGCGGTCCCATTTCGAGTTTCACGATGCTACCTAGTCACGATCAATCTGCGTTTGATACAAAACATTTCCTTCAACAACGACTCCAACGACAACAGACGAATCTTACTGAAAGAAATGAAGGTTCATGTCAGTCCGTCGCGCGTACATGCTTAGCACATACTCCAATAGTGGCAAGCCGAGGACTGAGATACAGAATGAGTTTGGAGAATGGGCAGACTGATTGCCTGCAGATGGTGGTGTCGGAATCTTGAGCCTGCTGGTGGCGGCTGTGAGAAAATGCTGCGTAGATTGGTGGAAGGGATGGAAGGAGTGAGGAGACCTGATGGCGTATCTCTGGGACTGGTCACTGGGTACGTGACTTGTGGAGCTGATTCTGGACCGCGCAGGGTGACACGAAGACGGGCGTACATATTTCGTAGAGATGGCCGATGTTGGAGTTGAGCCGTGCAAATAGGACGAATTCTTAGGTCTTGACCTTCCGAGCAGGCAGATGCCAGGTGGTTGACCGTTTTTGGCCATTTTGGGGTTGGTTCTCAGGCTGTATTGATCTTTCTATCGCTGACCATAAATGTCGATTTTTGGCGATGCCACGCCAAGGCGTCATCGGAAGTAGGTGACAAATACGTGAAATGGAGAGTGTTCACTGTTTTCCATGCGCAAGGCGCGCCCAGTCATCAGTGTCTGTGCACGTGTGTCCTCAAGTCCTTTCTTGATCGCCTCGTCCCCTTGTCTCGATATTGTTGTCAATTGCTGACGCAGGCAGCCAGAGCGAGAACGGAGCACAAAGTCGGACAAGGGCATCTCGAGAGACTTCTACATTTCTAGGTTGCCGTGACCCCCGCGTCAGCCATGCATCAGTGATCACCGTGTGCACCACACACCATCGTCATGCCAAACTTCAGAAACCTTGGCCTTCGCGCTTGTCATCATGTTCCCCGCCAGCTGCGTAGCCATGCAGCAGTCGCCAACTGTGAACAACTGCTTCAATATCTCTGGGCCCGGCCTATAAGACCTACGACTGCAACGAGCCGACACACTTCATCAATCTAGTCCTCAATACAACTCAGCTTTGCTTCATCTTCTTTGGACTGCCTGCAGAGTCTCCAACCACTGACCAGACACATCAGCAAAAATGGCTCCGGCGGAAGATGGCGAATGTCGCTGTAAAACTTGCGACCTCACGTTCCCTTCCTTGGAGTCGCTGCTGCAGCACAAGGCCTACAAGCAAAAGGGCGGTGCCAAGGATCACATTCATTGCCAAGTCTGTGGGCTGGATTTCAAATCGGACGCTGCCCAAAAGCATCATGTTCAAACGGTAATCATTGCAGTCTCCTCACCGCGCGGCCTCTCTTAGCGCCTCATGGAATGTTGATGACCGATCTTTGACCATGTTTTTAGAAGCATCCGAAAGAGTCGAGACTCGACTGTCCGGGCTGTGGTAGCGGGCCGTTTCCCCGAGTCGCGCACTTGATGGAACATATTGAGAGTGGGAATTGCCCCCAAATCGATGGCCCCTCGTTGGATGCAGCGCGCGAGAAGAAACTCGACTTCACAAGACGGCTTGCGGCGCTGACGAGAGAGCCTGTGAAAAACGACTACGCCAGACATTTCCCATCCCACAGGCCGGATCAAGGATCGAGAACCGCTGCAGCTGCCACCCAGCCAAGAAGTGAAGCATCTTCCGTTCCGTCCGTGGATCCGCATGATCCAGACAAACCATCATTTAGGATCGAGCGATACTACTCGAAGGTCATATCGCAGTACATTTGCCCGAAACCCAGGTGTGGGTGAGTTGGATGACTCCCTCTTCATCTCTTCCTCATCTGCTGACAGACAACAGCAAGGTATATAAGTCCAGTGGAGGGCTGATAGCCCATCTCCGCTCGAACGCGCACATGGATAAGTCGTACCGCTGCCCATATTGCTCAAAGCTGTTCAACAACTTGACGGCCATTTCGTCGCATGTGGAAGCTAGCTCGGTGAATTGTCGCATCCGCGAAACCGATGGCTTCAATGCTTACCTGGATCAATTGACTGCAGGCATAGTTGATGCTGGGACGCGCGATAAACATGGGACGATTCAGTATACCACGACGGATACGTCTCGAGCTACTTTTGGTCTGAAAAAGGGGGAACACTGACGAGGAACCAATAGCTAAGGTTCCATAGTTCTCGACTTTATTTGGACGACACATCACGTCGCTCTAGCCGATCATGGTGTCGTTTCACTGTTTCACTGTTTCAGGGATTCATTTCGTTTCGGACCGGAGCTTCGCAGATATTGAAACTGCAGGCCGTTTTGCATGTAAAAATTGAACAGGTTCAAACATTTTTCAAATCGTGCGATTGGTCAATGGTACTGTAGGTACGATGCAGCCTCCATCCAGCCTGTGGCTTTTGTTATTAGATAGCCAGCGTTGAATTCGCGAACAAGACGTCGAACAAACCCACGTCCTCGAGCAACCGACGGTCTGAAGTATTTCGCGTCCATTTTAATGCCGTCGCCAAAGCGACTAGAACTTGAAATCTGCTCACAAAATTTCGTATTTCGCTATAGGGTAGGGCTGATAACATGATCAATAGCTGAGCTGAGGTACAAGTTACACACCTAGATAGGTAGCATTACGTAGCCCCTTTCAGGCACGGTCCTAACGGGACAAAGCGCATTTGTTGGTCCTGCAACATCCAAGCGAGAGGATACGACACCACACGGCACGATAAGTATACGACGACACGACACGTCGATGTGTTTTAATACCTCTCCTTGAGCCCTTCTTTAGTGCAATACCATCATACATTTGCCGAATGTCTACAACCCTGGCCACCGCTGTCGACCGAAGCTGCCGCACTGGACGATCTCGACCACCTGCCTTCGCCCCAGGGCACGACCATGTCCCGGCGATGTGCACGCACAATTGAGCGCAGTTGCTGTGCACTTGCAAGGTCTACGCCGCTCTTATTCGTATACGGCTTGACAACATGGGCAGTCTGGGTGGTGGTGGAAATAGGGATGAAAGCTCCCGAGAGGAGCTGGCTGGGTAAGTCCTGACGGGCCTCATTGGCCTCTGACGCATTTCAGGTCGTCGGAATGCCCGGGCTTATCTCTACGGGCCGGTTGTGGGATCTTTTGTTTGGGAATGTTTTTCGGATAGAGGCAGGATAGAAGGCTAATACGCTATTCGATGAATCTCTCTTTTGCTTCGTCACGTAGGATCCGGATCTTCTGCCATTGGTCTTGCTTTATACGGACTGCTAAACTGGTCGTACACGACGGCTGTCTTCACTGACCCCGGGTCAACGACAAACCGCGATGGCTACGGCGCCTTGCCTATGACGCAGAGCCAACCACCTACGACGTCATTCACGGTCAAGAGCACCGGCGAGATTCGATTCTGCAAGAAATGTCAAGCGCGCAAGCCAGATCGTGCGCACCATTGCTCAACATGCCGACGATGCGTGCTTAAGATGGACCACCATTGCCCTTGGCTGGCTACGTGCATAGGCCTGCGCAACCACAAGTCGTTTCTCCTGTTCCTGCTCTACACGACTCTTTTTTGCGTCTACGCCTTCGCCGTGAGCGGCTCGTGGGTGTGGTCCGAGGTGATTCGGGAGGAAGTCCAGCAGTTTGAGAACATGCTGCCGGTGAACTTTGTCGTGCTGAGCGTACTCAGCGGCATCATTGGCCTCGTGGTGGGCATCTTCACGGGGTGGCATGTCATGCTCGCGTGCAAGGGCCAGACAACGATCGAATGTCTCGAGAAGACGAGGTACCTCTCGCCTCTGAGGCAGCCATACCGCGCAGCGCACAACCCGGCAAATCATGTACCGGAGGCAGCGCAGAGTTTTATGGACTTCCACACCAACGTGCTACCGGGCGTCACGCGGCCGGAAGAAGGGGAGGAGCGCAGATCAAGCCGAGACTACCAACCCCAGCGATCATACGAAGGGCCACGCGCCGTTCAGCAAACATACGAGGAGAGGGAGAGACAGCAAAGACGCCTGCGCTACGAGGAGTACCTGGACGAAGAGGACTCGTCCAAGCTCCCTAATGCTTTTGATCTCGGCTGGAAAAGCAACCTGCTGCACCTACTAGGACCCAACCGCTGGCTCTGGGCTCTTCCAATATGCAACACCACAGGAGACGGATGGTCATGGGAGCCCAGCCCCAAATGGCTCGAGGTCCGCAAGCGCATCCAAATCGAGCGAGAAGAGCAGCGCGCTCGCGAAATCAACGCAGGCTGGGGTTCCGACGATACCTTCACCCCTACCCCAAGCCCGTACTCCCCACAGCAGCCCCTCTACAACGGCAGCGCCACCAACATCGGTGCGGCCAGAAAATTGCCCAGCAAAGCCGACCGCGTGCTAGGCCGCGATCCCAGCTTCTACGCCGACGGCCCACAACGGAGCCTCAAGATGCAACGCCTCAGCAGCCACGGGAAGTCTCTAGAAAAAGATCTTTTAGATACTGATTACGATGATGACGAGGTCGTTGAACATGCCCCGGAAACAGATGGCTTTACTACCACGGCCACGACCGCCACCAGCACCAGCACCAGCACCACCAGCAGAAGCACCTCCCACCGCAACAAGTCCCCCGAAGGAGAAGAAGACACTACCCGTCCCAGTCGGCCTCTAGATGTAGTCTCCAATGGAAAGGGCTGGCCCCGTCGCGGGGCAAGCGGTATGTTGCGCGAGGGGACTACGACGCAGCAGCGTGATAGAGAGATGGGGAGTAGTAGCAGGAGTAGTCCCGTGCTTCAGGATGAGGGTGTTGACTAGATTAGATGACGCAGTATGGGTGCGGGGCAAGAAGGGTTTTTTGTTTTTGGGGATGCGAGAGGGGAGATGTATGTAGACTTGTGTGTACTTGTGTACGATTTCTTGTGTCTTTTTCAGAGGGGGGGGGGGGGGGGGGGGGGGA
>SRQG01000382.1:0-26208 GCA_018360325.1 Claviceps aff. humidiphila group G2b | reverse complement strand
GGAAAGAGAGAAAGACCGTCTTCGTGGGCGTGATCGTGAACAGGTGGTTGAAGCCGTGCCTGAGCTGGCTGCTCCACAAGCTGCCCATACCAACGCATCTGCTTTCGAAATGCCTGGCGAAAAACCTACAGGTGGTCGGTCACGGCCCCGAGCCCGCACACACGGCGAAGATGATGCACCAGAGTTGGCGAGACCTCAAGTGCCGACTGTGCCGACTGTGCCGACTGCGCCGCCGCCACCCGAGACCAAGGTGGAACAGCTACAGAGAAAAGAGGGCGCTGCTGCAGGTTTACTGAGGAGGTTCAGCACTCGTAAGCGTAGGGAGCCCGAGCGCCTGGATAAGGACCGATCTCATCCTCCCATGGTTCAAGTTCACTCACCTTCTGATCCGACAACCACCGGTACGCCGTCAACACCTAAGAAGAGCTTCAGCATCCGTCGCGGCAGGAGGGATCGAGACGAGGTCTCTTTACCCACCGCTCGATCGGGCAGCAGCCAGCCTCACCATAGCGGCCTTCTCAGCCCTCCGATGAGTGCTCAACCCGGCATGAGAGAATCCCGCAAGTCCGGCCTAGGTCGATCCACGAGTGTCAACTCTGCCGGCATGCGTCATCGCGATGGCGGTCGGGCGCTCAAAGAGCTGGCACCAACGAGCGAGTCGGAACAATCAGTATCGAATGACCAACAAGGATTATCGCAAAGAGGACACGGCCACTCCCGTTCGGTTTCCATGCGAACAAAGTCCCTTGGCCATGCCCGCCGCGAGAGCATCCAACGGCGCCGCATGAAGCGCGAGAACATGGCGGAAGCAGGCGTTCCAGAAGAAACAGATCTCGAGCCAGAACACAGCGGAGTCTCAACAGATCGTCTGGACAGCGCCGAACTAGCGAAACCTGTTTTCCTCAAGGGCCTTTTCAGTGTCTCGACAACGTCTGGCAGGTCGGTGCCCGCCATCCGCAGCGACATCAGACGAGTCCTCAAACAACTCAATGTCGACTTCACCGAAATCAAGGGCGGCTTCGCCTGCCGGCACACCCCAAGCATTGACCTCAACAAAGTCCAAGACCTCCCCATGAGCCCCGGCCACCGCCGCCGCTTCAGCCTCGGTGGCTTAATGCGCAACGACGACCGAGATGAATTACGAGATTTTGAGCGCGAGCAGCAACGCCAACCGACGACGGCCCCTCGCACGCCTGCCCGATCAGATCGTGATCGCACAGAGCGTGACCGTGACCGAAGCTACTCCAACTCGGAAACGTCAGTGGATAGCATCCCTCGCCGCCATGGAGGCACTAATAGACGAGTCCCCGGGGAGACGAGCACGCAGGTGCAGAGCGACTTGGGGGAGAGTATGATTCTAGAGTTTGAAATTTTCATCGTCAAGGTCCCTTTGCTGTCGCTGCATGGGATCCAGTTCAAGAGGATGACGGGAAATACGTGGCAGTTTAAGAATATGGCGGATCAGATCTTGAGGGACCTGCGACTTTAGGGTTGGGGTCTCTTTGTTGTTTCGCGCCACGCGGATTTGCCAGCCAGCATCACATCGCACCGGTGGGCCCCTGTCCGCCGCTTTCCTTGCTTGCTTGCTTCTTTCTTCTTCTTCTTCTCTGCGGCAGGGCGTTGATCGTCCCTGTGCTTCAAGGATGATGGGGCTTTGTGGGGAAGAAGCCGAAGCAATTCGGATGACGGGGTGAGAAGGTGAGAAGATGGGGAAGAGAGGGAATGGGGGGGCACATGCCACAGTGTACCAACTTTCAAGGAGGGTAGTAGTTGAGGGGGCAAGCTGGACTTCACTGACGAAAGCGTTTTCCATTGAAAGAAAAAAGGCATCAGCATATTCATACACGGCATGTCTAGCGTTACCGACTTTTGTTGTCGCGTTCTTGCATCTCTGTTTTGTTCCTTTTTTTTCTCCCTCAAATTCATGTGTTTTTGTGTTCTTCTCATGTCATCTGTTTTCATGTTCCTTTGTTTCAATGCATCATTCCGCACTAGTCACGGCTTCTTTCGATTCTTCTCTGGCGGCGGCGGCGGTGGTGGTGGTGGTGGTGGGGGAAGGGGAGCTTTTCGTTTTTCCCTCTTCTTCATCGGGGGGGTTTTTCCAAGAGCATAAGTACAGGAAGCACGTAAGCCGGCGCGGGGACATGATGATTTCGGTTGTTTTTATTTTTTGACGTTTGAGTTTCTCTGTTTTTCTGTGTTTTTAGAATTGGGTTGGTCGTTGTGTTTACTTGTAGGAAGCATTTATCATTGTCACATAGGAGATGAGAGGTAGCTACGTAATGAAGATGACGCGATGAGTGTGGCTTTTTAGTATTTACAAGAGTGACTCCTTCGTAAGGAGAGAGAAAGAGAGGGAGAGAATAAGACTTCACGGGACATGTCATGCAGTGCAGTGCCTGGTGGTGTAAAAACGGGGCGAAAAGTTGGCTTAGAAGCGTTGAGCATTGTCACATTGTCACATGGAGATATGATGGGTAGCTATGTGGTGAATGGCGCGATGAGTGCGGCTTTGCATAAAAGTGACTTTCTTTTCTTTTTGACAGAATGATGATGCTGCAGTGCGGTGCAGTTGAGGGTGCAAAATAGCGGCAAAAAGTACCTAAGGTACTACTAGTCGACTCCGCTTTGGCGACGTTAGGCGCCTCAAAATTCGGAAGCACCGTCTAGGGTAAGCTCATCAAATTGAGTTTCAACGGTCGAACACGTCAACGGGCGGTGCCTTCCATGACGCCGGCCAGCGAGGCTGACGGATTGCGGGCAGTTCGTGGACGCTCATTGGCTGGCCGCGGTGTTTGGCTGTGCGGAGGCAGCCACCACCACACAAGTCCGACTTGTGCACCTCACAGCCACAACCATCTCAACCCCGACCACCACCAAACGACGCGGCCATCACCAAAGCCTCGTCGCATCGTCCATACGAGCCTGCGACCGACAACTGCTCTGCGCCCTCGCAAAGCAGTCCTTCTCATCAACTGCGAGCGAAGGCATTTCCGAATCTGCTTTTTGCGCCACGTCCTGCACCCGTGGCCGACACCTACGCGCATTGAGCATTTGGCCATCGTGACTCTTCAACTGCCTCCGCTCTCGGGAAAGCCGCTCTTCGCCCTCGCTTCCGCACACAAACATCGCCCGTGGAGGAAACGTGGTACCGCGGGGCCTGTGCTGCCCATATACGATAGGGACCCTAAACGCAGCGCCACAACGGTTGCTCAGCTTTCCGCCGACGGCTTTCTGCCCACGGCCATCTTCCGGAAAACTCAGCGTCCATACGGCAGAGGCTCCGATTCTCGCCCAACCGCTATCCAGCCGACCACCGAAGATCCCTCACGAGCATTATAACATATGAATTATCTGATCTGGGACCAGGATTTTGATTGAGAAAAAAAGCACGCTGCACTGCCGGTCGATTTCGCTGTCCGATTGCCCATCATGATGCCTTCTGCACATGTCTACGGGCATCACCAGTACAACCCTCAAGGTGATGCCCATAATTGGATGCACCAGCAAGCATCTCATCATCAGCAGAATCATGTGTCTGTGGCTCAGCAGCAGCAGCAAGCACAGCAGGCACAGCAGGCACAGCAGGCTGCTCAACAGGCTGCCCAGCAGCAGCAACAGCAGCAGCAGCAGCAACAACAACAGCAGCAGCAGCAGCAACAACAACAGCAGCAGCAGCAGCAGCAACAACAACAACAACAACAACAACAACAGCAGCAGCAGCAGCAGCAGCAGCAGCAGCAACAACAACAACAGCAGCAGCAGCAGCAACAACAACAGCAGCAGCAGGCTTCTCAGCAGGCACAGCAACATCAACATTTCAACCGTATGGCTGGGAGTCACGCCGCTCCGGTGGCTAACAATACCTTGGGCGGAAATCACGTGCAAGATTCAGGCCATGATCATATTTCGGAGGACAACAGGCGGACCATGGCTTACATTGCAGATCTGCTCAACGAAAAGACGAGAGAAGCTGCTTTACTGGAACTCAGTAAGAAGCGAGAACAGGTTCCCGAGTTGGCGCTCATTCTGTGGCATTCCTTCGGTACGTATTCTCGGATCTTGAGTGGGAAGAGGAGTGCGAGGCACGCTCCGGACAAGAGTAGTTGCTAATCTATCTACGCTCTGTGCGCTAGGTGTCATGACGTCTCTGCTGCAGGAAATCATCTCCGTCTACACCCTGCTCAACCCCTCGCAGTTGACGGCCGCTGCATCGAACCGAGTCTGCAATGCTTTGGCATTGCTGCAGTGTGTGGCGTCGCACAACGAAACCCGAACGCTGTTCCTAAATGGTATGGCTTTTCTCTCTTTTTACCCCGCAGTTAGGTCCGACATGATGTGGCTAACGATACGTGCCACAGCTCATATTCCGCTCTTCCTGTATCCTTTCCTCAATACTACGTCGAAATCGAGGCCCTTTGAGTATCTGCGGCTCACGAGTCTTGGCGTCATTGGCGCCTTGGTCAAGAATGATTCATCCGATGTCATCAACTTTCTTCTCACCACAGAGATAATACCTCTGTGCCTTCGCATTATGGAGACTGGCTCTGAGCTTAGCAAGACTGTCGCTATATTCATCGTGCAGAAGATTTTGTTGGATGATAACGGACTCAACTATATCTGCGCCACGTATGAGCGGTTTTATGCAGTCGGGACCGTGCTGAGCAATATGGTCGCTCAGCTCGTGGAGTCGCAGACCGCCAGACTTCTCAAGCATGTCGTGCGCTGTTTTCTCAGGTGAGTTTGGCTGCATTGAGGCTTGTTTGCCCAGTCAGACCCCAATTCCATGTGGTCGCATGCGTCATTAGAGAAATTGTCTTGTTTTCATCAGGATCCTGCGGGTCGCTAACTTGGGCGATCGGATGTAGACTCAGCGATAATGCTCGCGCTCGCGAGGCCCTACGACAATGCCTACCTGAACCACTTCGCGATGCCACATTCTCTTCGGTCTTGAGAGACGACGCCGCGACCAAGCGATGCCTAGCACAACTACTTATCAATCTATCAGATAACGTTGTCGATCAGAATTCGCAAGGCATGCCCAACATGTAAATCGAGAACGAACAATCGCGCGACTCTCGAGGCGAGAAGAAAAAATCGCACTTTCTCGCTGCACGGCTTCGCATGAAGTCTGATGAAGAGTTTGTCAAATGGAAAACAGAAATGGCATGGTACGCTGTTTTCATAATGACTACAAGGAGTATTCGGACTATCTTGAGGGATCCAAAGGCGAACACATCATGTTTGCCGGACGTTTATTTTATTTTATTGTTTGAGCGGAGCAACTACACAACAGGCGAGCCGAGAGAAGAGGCCGATACCCCATGAATGGGACAAGAATCCACACAAATTACCAAACAGAGGAGGAGAACGGGACAACAAGCAGCTTCAGAGGCGGAATGAATGCATGGAGAAGGGCGGTCAACGAAGAAAAGCATGGCTTGCATTTGATACCCAGTGGCTGACAATCTACCGTCATTGTTCGGTAGGTCGTGAAAGATCATCTCCTTCTTCATCTATCTCTCTCTCTGCACATATCCTACTGGAAGGAGACACGGCCATGGCCAAAAGAGTGTGCCTGGGCCTGAATACGAACGGATGTCCCTTCTCCGTCCGACAGTTTTCTTTATTTCTGCCTCTCCCCCCCGCGGCTCGCCACTTCAGTGTTCACGCAAAAGTCCCTTTTTGACTCTGGCCTGAGTCCATTGCCCTGTTTTTGTTTTCACATATCTGGAGTCTGGGCTTGGAAAAAAAGGAGAAGGAGGAAAATTACAGTGCACGATCCTTTGAGGGCTCCCAGACAGAACAGGAGCCCGCCTGCGTCACTATTGTCGTTGTTCAACCCGAAACGGCGCTTTCTTTTGGTCCGCTCATGTTTTTCTCCCCGCCGCTGCCATTACTCGTCACTCGTCACTCGTCACTCGTCATTGAAGCGCGGCACAGCGGCTGTGTTTTTTGTCGGCGCGCAAGTTTTCTCTGTATCCTCATTCTTATAGTTATTTACATAGTTTCCCCGTTTTTCCATGTTCTTTTCTTTTCTCCCTCGGGGTCGGTCGGTCGTTCGGTCTTTTTTAAGTTTTGTCGATTCGTTTTCTAGACATGACTTGATGCTTTCATTCATTCATTCGTTCATCTGTTCATCTGTTCATTCATCGGTCGATCAAACTCGGGAAGCCACCCACCCAATAAAAAAAATACGCTGCTTAGGAGAAAGAAATGGAAAGGGACAGAAAGGAATGGAAAGGCAAGGCAAGGCAAGGCAAGGCAAGGCAAGGCAAGGCAAGGCAAGGCAAGGCAAGGCAAGGCAAGGCACGGAAAGGAAAGGAAAGGAAAGGAAAGGAAAGACTAGGGAAGGAAATGAAAGGAAAGGCGTCCATTTGTAGGCAGGAATAAGGAAGGAAGGAGTTTAGTGGCGTTTGATCTTGTTCGCCCCCCCCCCTCTCTCTCTCTCTTTGTTCGTTCTTGTTATCATCAACATATTTTCTGATCCGATTTGAATGAAGGGACTTGTTTCGCGAGGAGGTGTTTTTGCTTTACACTAGTTTTCACTTTACGTACTGTCTATGTGTCATTCGTCTGCCTGTGCTGTTTTGTGTTTGTGTTTGTGTTTCTGTTTCTAAATTCTGTCTCTGGTTTGTCGTCAAGTAAAATGTGGGAGCAAGGCGGGATGCGGGATGCGGATGGGGCAGCGGGCTAGGTAGGGGGTTACGATGGAGAAGACTGCCCTTTATCTTTTCCGACTGGTCTGGTTTTAAGTTTATCTACACTCAGGTTAGGTGTTCTCCTGGTTTTCATGCTTCGTCTTGGGCTCGTGAGTCGTTTTGAGGAGGGGATTCCGGATTCCGGGTCCGGTTAGTCTGGAAGCGCTGCGTGGGCTCAGTGCTCACAGCCTCACAGGACTGAGGACCCCGGGCCAGGTTGGGTGGCAGGGATGGGAAAGGAAAGGGATGGAAACTTGAAAGGGACGAGAATTGGGTTGGTATCGGGGGTGGGTAACGGGTTGGCTATTTCAGTGGTCGGAGGGTCGTGATTGGGTGTACATACGTATTATCGTGTATTTCTATCATGTGTTTTATAGAGTATACCAGGTTTGCATGCGTGATGTATCATGTGTTCACGGTTCGGGGTCTTATAGTAAGTATCATGGATGCCGTGCTCAGTCTGTGTTTGTGTTTGTATCTGTTCATATATGATCTATCTCTACTGACAACTGTGCGTATGCTTTGTTTGTCTTCATGCTTCATGTTCAGTGTGTTGTATGTACTGTGTGTTTGCTTCATCGGTGGCTGTATCTAGCTTTATAGTTCATGTTGGTCGGTTTTCCTCTAGCTTGCATCAAATGCTGCCAGTAGACTACCTAATCTTGTTTGTCTTCCAAGATCACGGGGTATATCTCTCCAATATGGTCACTTTCGTTGAACGTATGGCTATATCTGATTCATCTGCATTGTCACTTGACACTATGGTTCTATTTCGTGGGTTGATCACATGCTGCGTAACATCATACATGTCTGCGTTATACGAATCATATACTGATATCTCTCTACCTACTGTACTACAAATGTCTTTCATTCTGTCTCTCTACACACCTCTATGCCATGTATTACTACATATCGGTGTCACGGTCCTCAACACCTATCCGAACCACAGGTCAAATTTCACTGTTCACTTTCTCCGTGTCCGTCCATGACTCCATTTCCTCCCCTGTCCTGTAGTCTTTACCAAGGATTTATAATTATCATTGATGTCACAAATTTACATAATATCTTCAATACTCATGCACTGTTCCTTGTTGAGCCGCACGTTTACACACCCAGGTGACACCCTTCCACACCTCTTCACATGACACACCATGTGGCATGTCCTTGAAGAAGTTAGAACAGCCACCACGCTTTCCTTGAATTCCAAGTTGACAAGTCTACAACCACCCTGGCACCCACTGCCGCGGCCGTCCTCTATGCAGGCTGCAGCTCCCAGCCTCCCACTCCTCCTCGATAGCGCGATTCGTTGCAACACAAGCACTTTGTTTTGCAGAACTTCACGTCCACTTGGCACTTTAGGAGGCAACCCGACGCGAGAACCGTCAAGTGTCAACTCTGGGGTCTGTTACACTGCACACTGTACACTGTCATGTCACAGAAGCCCCCACGGATTTCGCCACTTGGGCCTTGGCTAGGCAGCAGGCTGTTCCTCCGCATTCGCTGTTCAAACTTCATCGTCGTCATGATTATGACTGTCTGATCCGTCTACATCGTCTGCGTGGCTATATATAAAGATGATGTTTACAACCATGTACATACATACACGATACACACGCAACAGCTTACCGGTATAATGTATCTACACCCCCTTCTGCCACTGCCAGGATTCAGTCTTCAGACAGTACTGAGTAGACCAGTAGACTGCCATCCCGCGACCAACCACGTTCCTGCGTATACTCCCCCCCTCATCGCAATACCTCGTTCATAATGACCTTCCTGGCATGACAAATCTGCCGCGAGGGCAAGCTTGAAGTGGGGGAGCCACTGAGCCAGCCTACCTACGCAGATTTCTTCATGCAGTGTGCAAGGCGCACGCGACAGCATGGGGTGTTTGGCAAATAAAGATGTGTCATTTTGCTGTAGATCTTCAGAGGTGGGGCGGCTGACAGCCTACCTCCTACAGGAGATGTTGTGCATTCTAGGAATTCTACAGCCTGGGGTCGTTAACGATGGCCCATGGGAGCGGAAGCAGTAAGACGGGATGAGCAGGGGTGTGCCGAAAATAAACATGACAGACCGGGTAGGGTAGGTAGGCTGACATGTGTAGAAGGGTGCTAAATATACGTTGCTTTCAACAGGATCGCAGGATTTCTCTTTCCTTCAGACATCAGAAGTTGAGAAGAGTATCGTGATGGGCTATTTCAGCTTCGGACTCGGTACCGGGGTCTTGGTGTTTATTCGTTGAATGAGGAATAGAAAGTTTAGATCTGCCTACCCGGTTCGTCATGTGATAATAGCGGCCCATTCCATCGATCATCAAGATGTTGCTGGAGATGCGTCTGCATGTGACCACTTCTCCCATCGGTTCACCAGGAAGGTCTATTCGAAATTCGAAAGGCCGTCCTCCGTTTTGGGCCTTGGCAACAGCCTCTCTCTCTTGAGACTTGCAAGTTGCGGCTTCGTAGCGACGCCACAGAGAACGGCTATCGGCCTCTCTGCACGACTGCAGCCTGCTGCTAGAAGCAAAATCTTGGCAAGAGCCAATTGGCAACGTAGGTATTGATCATGGGCAGCGCGTTGACTCATCCGACTCCCGAGAAAGGCCATATGTCATGTTGTGCCCGGAGCCGACGCCACAATCCTGGCTAGACGGGCGGGCGTTCAAAAAATGGCTTGGAGACGCCATGTTCACGTAGAGCTGCATGCCGTAGGGGTCCTTATGCTGGACTACCCGAACAAATTGATTGGCTGTTTTTGCATGATACCCGAGCCGGAATGTTGGAAGCCGGCGCAGGTAGGATTCGGAGCCATGTAGTGGTCATCATCTGGGGAAAAGGAAAAGCATCTCTTGCGCCAGTCGAGAGCCACCATGATTGTGCTTGACCAAAGCGAGAACGCAGTCATTGGGATGATAAGCCATGAGTCACGGCCAATATTGATGCGGCTGAACTTTGAAGCCTGATGCCATCCATTCTATCCACAGACCAGTCACCATATTGTTCGAGAAGTATGCTCGCTTGGACGCGTTCCGGATATCTCATCAAGGCAACTCGACTAACAGGATGCAGGGCCACTGGAGTCCGGGATTATAGGAATAAAACTAACCATGAAATTCCCCGGCTCGGTACCCCTGGCAACAGCTGCTCATGCAAACGTTACACGAATCGACGTATCGAGTAGGAAGTACTTGTTGGCTACACATGTACTGGTAGTGGCAGTGACGATAGCCTATAGGCGGCTTTTGGAGTTTGGGGGCCAAGTCGTGCAACAGCCACTTTCTTCGACAACAATTGGGTCATACATGGTCTGGCGATAGCCGAGGGGACCAGGCGGGCGGCGGGCCGACGGGTTCGGGCGCAACGGGCGCAATAACATGTGCCTATAGCTGAACAAAGAGTGAATGAACCAACTTTCTTGAATGCCCTGCTTAGAGGTATGAGAATACAGCGAGGTGTAGGACGGTAGACGTCTATTTCGTGGGGAACTGAACCAACTGATACAATGCTTGAAGCTAGACAAGTATTTGATCGCCAAGAACAGAATGCATGTTGGTGACTGGTTTCCTGCCAAAGACGGAACCAGATTCAACAGGGGGCTAGCTGCGAACGCCTCATGATCGGTCCTCGGTACCCTCAGACCACACCCCATGAGTGAGTGCCAGGATTCCTACCTAGGTATGTATGTGCCCGGATGCAGGGTGCCAGGATTTCGGGAGACCTGGACATGTAGGTACCGGGATGCCCTCCTGGTAACAGCCTGGCATGCTCAAAAGAAGAAAGAACGAGTAGAGAGAGGCAGCGCCCGTCGGAGCTTTGAAGAGTCGTTATACCAGCTCGACTCCGTGAGTCCGTAGTCTCAGACGGGATCTACAAACCTCGATCCAGGGAATAGTTCACCTACGTGTAAACAACAAGTTGAACATGCAGGCCCAGCCTCGTCCCTTGCTCCATCGTCGGTGGAGTCATGCGACAGCTGCTGCATCTGATTAGAGAGAATGAGTAGCGAGTGAGGAGCGAGATGCCCGAGCGTTGCTTATCAAGACGAGGTCGGAACAGGCTCCGGCCGAGGACCCACTTGTGGACCTGGTCAGGGCCATCGGATGTTGCACTGAAAGAGGGGACGACCCACTTTTACCCATTAACCAGAACAAGGTTGAAGCGCGCGGCAGATTTCCTTACGAGGGGGTTGCATCAAACTTCTGTTCCCGTCGGACGGACCCCCTTTCCCCTTGACATGGGCATTCTCTTCTCCCCCTTTGGCCCTCCCATGTCGCGTGTCGGGTTCTCCTGCCTGGTAGCCTGTAGCCTGTAGCCTGTAGGTATGCACGTTGCCCTACAAGCAGGTCCAATTTGGGGACCGAGACAGGCGAGAGAACACGACACTGAACAGTTGAACTTCTGAAGGAACCTCGGCAAAGGGCCGCAGGTGAAACGTGGTTGGCGTTGCACCGCAGTGTTAGCAACAAGTACATATGTATACGCGCAATCCATAGCAACGAATTGTTCTCTCAGCATTCTGTGCATTTTGATTTCCGACTTTCTTCTGCAATGCCCACCCAACGGCGGTGGTGGTGACTCGACTCATCGCGTCCCCTTTGCCGGTCGGGAGGCGCCGTCGTTACCAAGACTTTTTACCTGCCCGATTTGTACAACTTGACCATCTCCAATCTCAAAGTCGAGTCAACGTTGGTTTTGCTGCTCATCGCTTAACTGACACCACTTTGCCTTGCTCGGCAGGTATCGGCATTGAGAGCGATCCCGATTCGTACCAGATCCGAATGCAACTTGTGCCCTGTTTTCCTGCAAACAAGTGCCGCGAAACCAAACTCGCATTCTTGGGCTCGTGACTCACTGCGTCTACCCACCGACCAGGTAAGTGGGGAGCCATGTACATACATATGTACCTACAAGATACAACAGGGAATCTGGATCAAATCACTGTTGTATTGACGGATCCATCATGAGGTGTGTCTTGACTCTTGAGTCTTGGGGCGTATTTTAGCAAGCCTACTATAGGTATACCCCAAATTCTCAAAGAATAAAATGACGAAGTAAAAAGATGATCGGGATTTCTAAAAGATGCCTGACCTTGGTGTGGAAGAGAAACAAAACGCCCTGAAGTTTCACTGGCTTCGAGATGCGCGGAGGGCACCGGCATTCCACAAGTTACAACTGATGTTGAAGGTGTGGAGAACTGAAGTTCGGGAGTGCAGCCTCGTAAAGTCCACATTCGGCCAGAACGCGGATACGCGATTCCGAGGTTGCTTTGTTGCTTCTCATGTTATACCAATGGCTCCTGGATTCGCCTCTTCCTTGGCGCCATCATTGAAAAAGCATCAGGAACAAGGCAGGATGCGACAAATACTCGAGAAACCTGGCGGCGCTAGACGTGAAAGACCTTGCCATATGGCCAGACAGAAGAGGTTTAATTCTTCTCATTTGCGACCTCTGTCTCTTGTCTCATCGATTCACTAGGTACCTCTGCAATAATACTTGCGGGACAGAATCTGCGGCTTCACCAATGAGGGTCGATGCTGCCGCCAAGGCTCTCAAGTCTCAACCTTGAACCTAGGCACCACCTAGGTAATTGCATCGCAAAGTAGGTACGGAGTCAAGCTCTTTCACGAGAGCATCGAAGATCGGAAACTCGCGTTAGTGCCGGCCGAGTCTTTGCCTTGGAAAAATAGGTACGCTTTCGTCCCGAGTTCACTTCATTTGGCTAAGTAAATCGGGAGTATATCGGCCACGAGCCCTTCCAAGCCTACCGCCCCTTGACTGTAAATAAAGGCTTCGGTGCACTGTTGATGATACGGCACCAATCGGGGCTACAGTCCGCCATGTTTCTCCGCTACTCGACCCCCAAAAGCCATCAAGCCTCCGCCAGAAAGGGCGGGCATTGTGGACGTAACATGAAGCAATGGCAGGGGTGTGTGCATCGCGCGTCTGCTTGTCGGGTCGCAAGTCCGACCACATGCATTTCTCGATGCATTTGTCGTTGCAAGACCAGTTCAATGCAGCCAGCGACGCAGCGTTGGACGCAATATATCACAGGTCCATGCAAAGACGAGCAGTAGCGTCCTGGATTTGGCCGCCTCGTGATTTTGTGCCCTTGCGTATTTTCCGAAAAAGCGTGACAGGCGCCTTGTGAGGATCTGCGCTGGGAACGCCACGCCGCTCGCCATCTACATAGGTAGGTATCTGCACCAGGCCATTCTCTAGATGCATCCACGCCTGGGACCCATGTTTTGCCGCAGTTGGCCGATGTGTTGGTAGATCTCATCTCTTGTCCAACGTCGCCTAACAGTCCCAAGGCAGGACTTTGCTGGCCTTAATTCTACATTCAGGACTCGCGTTGGCAGCTTGCATTTGAGCATCGAAATTGGGACCGACGAAGCCTAAACAGGATACGTAATGACAGCCATGTCCAGACGGGGCCATACCTCTCTTCAGCCCTATCCACTGGAATGTGCGTTTCGGAGAAGCTGCAACTAAATTGCTAGCCTGGCTGCTGGCTGGCTGTGCAGCGCACATACCTAGATGATAGGATGATGGATGCCGGTGATTGTGCTTGCGACGATTGGTTGACGTGTGCCATGCCGCTTCGCCCAGAAGGTCCATTCTTATTCGTACCGTTGAGACTGGGCACGTTTCTATCCTTGTGGTATTTCTTGCGAGTCGATATGTGGTTTCGTGAAGAAGTCTGGCAGCAGCATGTGTGTGCTCATGTGCTTGCTTGAAACTGTCGGCTCCGGATCGAGATTATCGATACAAGCGGGATTCGTTGCGGCCAAGTGCAAGATTAACTTTGGAGGATGCATGATGAATGAAGAATGATGGAACCGTCAATCTTCATCCACAGTCAAGGTCTTGAGGTTCATTTCACAAAATCCTCGTTTGAGATGTGTTGAGAATTGAGATGTGGGGGAAAGAACGACCGCCTGCGCCCCACCTCATCATCCCTGAGCTTGCTCATGTGCCCTCGTTGCGAATGCGATGCAGCCCCCAACATCCAAAACATTCAACCCTTTAATCCGTGCAAAGCATCCGGAACATCCAAAAAACACAGCTTTTCTTTATCAATCATATTCTATGCAAAGTTTGGTCACTTTTCTCGTGATACATGCATCACGTTTGCCTCAATCGACATCAACAAGGCCAATCACAAGGATGCCTCGTTCTTCCCTTGGCTTGATGGAGGCTGATGCCTGCAATACGAATTCATTTGGCCTAGCTAGCAAAGCCATGGACGACAAGTTACATCAAATTGCGGAATCAATAATTGCCTCCGAGACAAGTGTAAAATTGCTTTGAGAAAGTCCAATACCATCTCGTCGATGGAGCAGGGCCTTCACTACAAGCTTTGCGCCACTCGGGCGATTGGCAGTAGGCGTGCTACATGTAGCAACAGCGCCCTGCTCGGTGAACAAAATTGCGCCCGATGGCGATGGTCTTTGTCTGCAACGGCAGATGATCAGTAATCCATTGTCACTTTGGAACGAATGACGTGACGCACTCTACGAGGTACGGCAGTCGTGGCGGAAAAACTGGAGATACATACCTTTGGATTCGAGTGCAATTGACCTAGGTACCTACCTAGGTACTGTACCTAACCTAAGAGGTACATGTACATACCATGTGCTCAGTGCTGTCAATGGTACGGTGTACCTAGCCTCCTAGGCCATGTGCCAACGGGTCGGCACCGCTAAAATCATGTGCTTGGTAACTAACCTACCTAAAGGACGGTTGCCGTAGGGGGGCGGACTTTGCTCTGGCAGCCGTACAACGTACAAGTTACAACGCTTTTAGCGCCCTTTAGCGCCCTTCAGCGCCGTCTATCTGCCTCTAAATCCCCTGCTGGCTCGACCTGAGGGCGGCAAAGCTAGGAGCGCAAGGGCGAGGCAATTCGCAGTTTGGCGACATTGGAGCAACAGGCAACGAACGCCGGGGCCGAAGAGCTCCAACGCCTCCAACGCGCCAAACGCCTTTGCCCTGCCACTTTTGGACTAGCTGCCCAGATACATGGGGCAATCACGATAACGCGGTAGATATCCAACAAGCGGCGTTCCATGTCTCCGGTGCGTTCTTGTGAGCAAATGCCAACTTCCATGCCCCATGCGGTCTTCACATCACATTGTGGAGAGCAATATCACGTCGCGAACATCAATCAGGCAGCTTTAGCCAGATCAACGAAGGAAAAGATCTTTCAACAGTGTCGCTCCATCACCAGGGTCTAGGAGTCCAGGAAATCTCGTTACAATCGCCCTGATGGTCTTCTCATTCGTCCGCGCGGCGTACGGCGTACCCCTACTCGTTCCATACATACCTAGTTTGAGCAATGAGAGCCATGTGCGGCCAAACACATACATATCATGATGAACAAGTTACCCATCTCATGCCGACACCAAGTGCCGTTGATCCGACTTCCCGAGTGTAAGCATCGGTCTGGCTGCGTTGGTCAGACGTTTAATCTTCAAGCAAGAGCCACAGGGCAGCTAAGCATTGACGAAATTCAGGGAAAGGCTGATCGGCAGGGCTCGAGCTAACCAGCCTAGGCCCAGCTCTTGGTACATTATACATACACCTCCGTCGCTTGAGCTTTGGGCAATAGACCAGTTGCTTTATGAGCCGAGTCCGGGCATGCTCGGTCAACGGACCGGCGGACCGGCGGATGAGCAGTGGACACGCAGTGGACCATGGACCGCATAACGCAACGGCGAAGAAACGGGAGCGAAATGGGGCTACAATTACCTATACCAAATCGGAAATAGATGAAGACAACAACGCTTGTGGACAGGCAATTGTGATGTCGAAACAAAGTCGATGCAAAACTGACTGTGCCGCATTGTCCAGGAAGACCAGGTCGCTTACGCGCGTCTCCACCTCGACTAAGCGTCGGGTTGCTGTGATGCCATTTGCGCAGCAGGCGCAAAGCGGCGCAAGAGGTGCTTCGATGACAGATGCAGTCCCGGCTTGTTTCTATTCCGCGTTTCGAGCAGGCATAATCATTACGGCGCGCTTCACAGAGCCCCCTGGAGGGCCACCCCAGCGTGGCAGTGAAAGCTGAGGCAAGGGGCAGGGCGACCAGGAAAGCAGAACAACGGCGAAGAGGCCTAGAAAAGCGCACTACGCTTGCCCAGAGTGGCTAGCACGGACCGATCAAGGATGCATGCGATGCAACACCAACATACAGGAAGGTTCAGACGGCTGCTGCAGAAGTGCGCCAGCCCGTCAAGTTGCCGCGCGGGCGCTTGATGGAGCCAATCACGGGAGGATTGATACACGCCGAGCAGGCCGTGGTCGCATGCCCAAAATAGGACCCCTACAAAGCGTGTGTGGAGAATCGAGATGACGGCTGGCAGCTGAACATGCCAACGACAGTCGACGAGAAGCTGGAAACTACGGCAAGATGCTCTTTTTTTTTCGTCCTTGTCGTTATTGATGTCTTGTCTCTTCCGAGTGCTCTTGGCGGGATAGTTTTCTCCAATTAAACAGGCACTTGCAAGTTGTCCCCACCATCCCGGCTTCTCATCCCGTTGAGCTTCCTCCCTTTTTGCTTTTTCGCTTCTCTTTTTTTGGGTCTATACCATAGCATCCACTCCAGTAGTCGTCCGCACGAATACTTCCGTATGTAGGTATACTTTCGGGCATACGGACATGCGGGCATGCTTGATGGATCATGGAGCGAGTCTAAGCGATTAGCCTAGGGCCCAGGCACATGGAACAATCGTGGATCAAATGTCCCCGTTATCCCCTCCCTGTTCCATCGGAGCAGAGTCCTGGGGACGGACGGTGTTGCATCAGCAATCCAAAATCTCTGCTCTAGTGACGCCCATGTGGCGAGGATGCAACCGGGCATGTCGCTTGCTCTCGTGTCCTAAACAGTCACAGATTGGTAAGCAAGTCCAAGGGATTAACGGCGGGGACCCAGGACGTATGTATGTACATACTTGCTTCTTTCCTGTGCGACGAAACAATGGCTCGCGACGACGGAGAAAGCTACCCAGATGGGAAGAAGGATGAGAGCTCTCTGGGAAAAGAAGGGCGGCGAGAGTGTAGGTTGGAAATGCGTCACGCCGCGCTGCGAAACAGTTGCTGCAAATGGACATTGCCGGCCGCCCAGGTCCTTGTGGCCTGGGGCTGTGGTACGGGAAAGCCCTGAGCAAGACGATGACCTGGGTGCGTCATTGACCTCTCATTTCTCCATGTAGTGCGTGTACCACGTCGCGCCTGCGTGATTGCGTGTTGTGCGTGTTGTGGTGTTTCTTTGGAGTATTCTCCTCAACCACCCCCCCCCCCCCCCCCCCCCCCCCACTGACATTGAATCGCCAGCCAGTACTGAAAGGACAGGATTATTCTGCCCCGGAGCTGCCAGCGATGACGCAAAATTTCTCCGGCTTTGCAGCTCATTAGTGACCATCGAGGGCGCCAACCACGGCGGGAGCGATGCAATGTCTTTACCAAACTTATTTGGTAAAGGGTCTCGTGTTCAAGACAAACAGTGTAGTCGACGACTCGAAAAAGCGTAGAGCATTATCGAAGTCATGATCTGGATAGCCTCCTCACGTGAATCACTGTGCGAAAGTGGCAGAGTTTCAATAGTGCTGCCTTCATGAAGCGCTACGCGGTGTGGCATTCGTCCACCTTAGTAAAGGCAACGCAAGAAACCGAAAAAAGAAGGCAAGCAAGAAGAAAAAGGTAAAGGAAAAACAGGAACGACGAAGAGGACACACCAAATATGTAGCAAAGCAACTACGCCTCACTATTCGGAATAGCTTTTGTCCATCCATGTACAAATATGCCAGTTATTCACCATCACTATCCCCAAATATCGCCCTCAAAACATCCGCATTCGCCGTCTCCCCCTCCACAGCTTCATTCTCCTCCGGATTCACCACCACAGGCTCCCGCTGCGATAGCGAAGCAGATCCAGCCACCTGAGCCTGAGTCTGAGCCTGAGTCTGTCCTGCCAGTGCCACTATCGGTGAAGCTGTCGGCGCAGCGGCCCCAGTGTCTGTCTCATGCTCTGGGTGCGAATGCACGGGTGCCCGCACATTAAAGCGCTTGCACAGCAAACGCGTTGGGTAAAAGTCCGCAACGCTGCGCGTCATGGCGCCAAACATGCCCATCTTGGCAGCTTCTTCAGCAGGATCCATCCTCTTTGGTTCGGGCGTTGATAGCAAGCCGGCCTGCGGACTGCGATTGGTGTGGTTGGTGGTGGTAGTGGTGGTCCCCGTGGATGGATCGAGTATGGTCTTGGAGGTCGTGAATCTGGATGCCATGAACCCGGTCATGGGCTTGAAGATCCGGCCACAGTTGTAAAACTCGTTGGCTTCGCGTATGTATTCCTCATCTGTGGCGTTTGGAGACTTGTCTGGGAGGGGATGTCCGGGATTGGCTTGCGAGAGGAGGTACTTCCTGTATCGGTCTCGTTTAGCCTCATCGTCGGCGTAAGGACCGCCTGAACTGCGAGAGAGCGCTGCTGCTGCGGATTGTTGATCGAGTTTGGGTACTTGTTTCCAGAGTTCCTGTCGCCTCTCGTCGTCTGAGATGGGAGTATGGCCAGCGGGGAGTTCTCCCAGTCCGGGAGGTAAGTTTGGGTTGCCGGATACGGCAGCTAGCTTATCCCTGGCTGCCGTCGAGAGGAAGTCAAATACAGATTTGCCGGGAAGGGCCTTCTCGCCGAGAAGGGCGGCTCGAGAGCGCGGGTCTAGAGTTGATGCTTTGGCAGCATCCGCAGTTGATGTGTAAGTTGACGAAGGGCCATCTTTAGCGGACGTATCTCGGGACGATTTCCAGCCATCGGGGACGTAAGGTGGCGCATATTGGGCAAGGAGAGCCGCTAAATCCTCGACAACTTTGGCCAGAACAAATCCATCGAGCGCAAGGCGTCCATCATGGCAACGGCGGAGACTGTCGCCAGATCTGGCCATTTTTGAACGAAACACGGGCGCGTTCTGTAGGGACGGGTTGATAGCCGCTTTGGCCTTTTTTTTGTTCTTCTTCTTGTCTCCGCCCATCACGCGATTATATCGAATCTTGGGACCCATCTCATAAGGGTCCTCTTCGTCTGAGCCGGTATCATTCAGAACGCCCACTCCAAAGGCACCGGTCCTAGGCTTGGTCTTCTTCTTGTCATTGCCAAACAACGATAGGCCGTTGCCTTGTTTTTGTATGTTGTCATCGTCGTTGTCTGAATCATCCTTGTCAGAATCCGCTTTCCTTGTTAGGCCTTGCAGTTTCGATTCTCCTTGATGCCCGAGTCCTTTTCTGTCGGTCTTGGCGGTCAAGTGAACCACTTGCGAATCGTCCGGCGCAAACATGTACGTCGTGGCATCCGATTCAGGCGCATTGTTACCGAGCCCCAAGCGCGCATTGCGCCGTACCTTTGGGCCAATGCCTTGCCCGTCTTTCCAGCCCATTTTTCGTAGCAGCTGCAGACCTTTCGTGTTGCCAGAGGCTCTGAATAGGCCAATCATGCTGCTGGCACGCGTGCCATCCTGCGTCGTTGACGCTCCTAAACCGGCAAATGTTCCTCCTATTTGCAATGTCTGTGCTTCAGCTGCATCCGCCAGATCTTCCTCGTCCATGTACTCTTCTGCCCGCTGCTGTATTGTCGCTGGTGTCGTGCCATCTTTCTGTTTATTCGTGCGACTCGATACGAACGTAGATGGCGTCCAGCCTTCCTTGGAGCCCACGGTGTTGAAGTAACTGCGTACGTATCAGTATCCAGGTCCCCAAAGTCGATTCCGAACACGCAATGTTCATGATGGAGAGGCATACCCCGCGCTCCAGCCTCCTGTGAATGCGCCATGGAGACGTCTTCTTCCCTTTTCATCCCTCACTTCCTGCTTCCATAAAGGAAGATAGGAGCCATCATCGCGGGCGTCAGTTTCGTTAGGCAAGGGCGTGCCGAAGAGAGCGTAGGGAGCATGGACGTCGGCCTCGAACGTCGACCGTGATCGCTTGTATGACATGACGCCGGTCAATTATTGTCATGAAACTTTTATGGGTTTCCTCAACGGTTGCGACATGTTGTCTAGTTGCTCGGATGCCGCAACTGGTCCAAGTACGGAGCTTGTAGCAAGGAGCTGGACAGACGAGTCTACGAATACCTACCTCTGTACGGTGTACGTACTACCAAGGTAGGTAGGTGCCTACGTACAGCCATATTAGGCAGGCGGTGAAAAAAGCGTACGGGACGCGCATTAACATTAGTGCGAAGGCTGAGATAAAAAAAGAGGGAAAAAAGAAAGCTGAAAAATATTTACAGACTTCACGATCGTGACTTGTCAAAGTTTGTGACCCTCGATACGTTCCGCAATGTACGGAGTTTGACCGGTCTCATCAACGAAGCCATAATTGCACTCGAGAAACGATGCAGACTAGGCCCGAACAGCGAATCTACCGCAGCATGCCTTTATAATCGTCGCTCCGGAACCTCAAGCCGGCCTGAACTACCTCTCTCCAATGGCAATTATCTAACGGTTCGCGCTAGGTACACTACCTGTGAAGGATATTCGTCCTCTTCAGCTCCGTTGTCGCCATCTCCATCATCTTCACCATCGCCATCACCTCCGTTGCTATGGTCTGCATCATTTCCGTCATCACCGTCATCACCGTAATCTCCATCATCTCCGTCTTGTCCAGCAACGTTCACGCCAATCGAGTCTTCCATGCCTATTCTGCTGTCGGCTTCACCGTACTCACTTTCCCCGTCGGTTATTAACTGTCGAGCGGACGTCGGACCCCAGCTGAGCTTCGGCTGTCCCTTGGGTCTTGGGCAAGACTTGGGGGACAAGGGGACTCCCGCGGAGGCTCTGGGGCGGCAAGTCGACTCGGGATGGAAGACTGGCGAAGGAGTTGCAAGCCTGCTACCAAGACAATCTTGGAATTCCTGCAAGTTCCGGCGTCCGCCCCGGAGCCGCCGCGGGAGTCCCCCTTGTCTGGTAACAAGCTTGCAACTCCTTGGCCAGTCTTCCATCCCCAGTCGGCTTGAGATGCAGGTGCTGGGCAACTTCCAGCCAGTCCACCATGCCATTCGGCACCTGCTGTGAGCCTCCGCGGGAGTCTCCTTTGTCACCAAGTCTTGTCCAAGACCCAAGGGACAGCAGAAGCTCAGCTGGGGTCCGACGTCCGCTGCGGCCACTACGTCTCCAGCTCGACAGTTCGGCTCATAACCGACGGGAAAAGTGAGTACGGTGAAGCCAACAGCAGAATAGGCATGGAAGACTCGATTGGCGTGACGTTGCTGGACAAGACGGAGATGATGGAGATTACGGTGATGACGGTGATGACGGAAATGATGCAGATCATAGCAACGGAGGTGATGGCGATGGTGAAGATGATGGAGATGGCGACAACGGCGCTGAAGAGGACGACGCTGCTGTCACTAAGGCGTGGAAGAATCAGCTGGTGCAAGAAGCGGAGGAAGAATTGGTTTCTCAAGACGCGCTAGGGCCTTTGCCGAATACGCTTGATCCCCCCATATGGATGCCCATTGTGCGCCTCTCACGAGTCTCATCGGATCTTCACAAATAGGTCCCTGATTTCCAGTTTTCGCTTTCCTTCTCTCAACACTGACTGACTGGCTTCTTTGCATTTATTGCAGAAAGAAAACTCGTGTCAGGCCGCAGCGTGAACCGCCTCCTGACGCCTCAAACGATTGCGGTATCGCAACCGGAGTGCTGGGCAAAAGGCGACGAGGTGAGGTGACGATGACGACCCCTCCAAGCTCTCTTCGCATCTTGACGATTCGCACGGTAAAAAGACTGCATTGTCGATACCAAGCACGGCGGGAGATGAGTCAACGCAGCGGGAGCCTGGTTACGCTGAAAATCCTCAGAGAGCTGAAGTTGTTTATTGAGTTTTGAATTAGAATTTCATCAATTTCAACCCGCAAGTCTATGCGCAGCCGTGGATTTCGGTGGTAGATCAGAACCCGAGCATGATGACTGCGGGGAGAATGGCGGCTGAGCCTGCTTATGCTTATATGGCTCCCGCTGCGTTGGCTCATCTCCCGCCGTGCTTGGTATCGACAATGCAGTCTTTTTACCGTGCGAATCGTCAAGATGTGGAGGTGCTTCATTGCGCGGTCACAGCGTCTGTTGAGGCGCGTCTTGCAGCCCTTTGACCGTGAAAGTGCGGATTGCTTTGGAGATTCTAGCTTAGTTATGATCGACTGAGCTTCTAGGAGCATGCTGTGAATGGTTTCTATAGACAGTATATCTTTGACGAGTAGTTGTAGCTTGCGCGAATTGTTGTTAACGAGTGTCTACGATGAAGTTATGGTGATGCAGGTAGGTATATTTGTTATTGGTGAGTTTGCAACCTAGTGACCCTCTCCTATCTTCGAATTTTTTGGGTATCTGCTGGCGGAATAGCATATGTACTTGGCGTACCCAAATTCCCCTTGATTGCTGTGAAAGCCATTCCTTTACCCGTCCCGTAGTCATCGCCTCACAATATGGTAGATACATACAGGACAGTCATAAGAGCAAAGGCTCCTGCGGCGTCCTGCCTCGATGCACAATCTTGCAGGGGAGCACGCGTTTCGGTGTTGTAACTTGTAAGCCTTACCTAGGGGTCTAGACGTGGAACCGTTTGTGATATGTAGGAGTGACATCGAAACGCCCCTCATCTTCGCGTGCGACTCTAAATGTCTTACCATTTCGATGGCGCGACGGAGATTTGCGAGAAATCAGCCCAACTTGAGTCCCTGGCAGTCATTATTTTTGTCGCAAGACACCAGGGAACGCGGGAGCCGCTCGGATTTGCGACTCTCATTATGTTACATGTATCTACCTTGTGCTTGTGCGAGGGACCCTCGCTCCAGAAATTGGAATACTTCCGCATTGGCCAGTCATGGCCGAGGAATTCGAAGACAAAGGACAGCCAAGCCGCTGATGTCAGTAACAATGCAGTCCGGGAGATGGGCGAGACAGCGAGACAGAGCTGCTCTCTCACGAGTCACAAAGTCTGTCCCTTGGCCGACGCAGCCTGGTGGATACCGTGACGCTGCATCCGTCGAGGAGTTTCGTTGCATTCAGCTGCCGCCTCGCATGTTGCTCCGTATTTCTCATGCATGTTGCGTCTATCTCACATTGTGTCGATGACTCGATGTCGTGCGCGTCGAGTTTCATACGTAGTGAGCGAATAAAGATAGGTACAATACAAGCTGTGGTGCCGCCCTAAAAGGCTGATGGGGGACTGCTCATCATAGCAGAGCCTTGAACAGCATCTGATTTCTTACTCTGCGTTATTCCCAGAGGCGGTATCAATCTGTCAAGGCAGAACATCACCCTTCCAGAAAGAAAAGCCAGCCGTCGTCCCGGTACCCGTAATCCAACCGTGCCGTGTGGCGGTGGGCAGCCCGTGGTTGCAACAGCAGCGCTTTGGTTGCGGAGAGCAAATTACACGACGCATGACCTCGCAGCTCTTTTTGTCGCCCGGTCCGGATAAGGGCTTCTTCGCGGTGAGAGTGCTTACAGAGCGGTGACCCTTTTCCAATCTTGAAAGTTCTCGTCCGTCACGTCTGTCACGTCCGTCACGTCTGCCGTCTGTCAAGCCCTCTAATCGTGTTCTCGCGACATCGTACCCATTTTCCTCGTCTTTATTCTTACGGCTGCCGCTGGCTCCCAACCGCAGCGCGTCCATCGGCCATCTCTGCCCAAGCTGTCCAGCCCAAGGCCAAGGACACATGAGTCGAGTGGCCTTTTGCCTGGTCGCAACGGTGAGAAGACAGGCCCAGCACTGAGCAGCCATGATGGCCACACGCCAAGCCCCCACCGAGCACCATCACCACCGCCATCGGCTTCAACGTCGGCGGCAGAGTGAGACCTCATCTGCGACGACGTATCGGCCCCCGTCCATCAAGTCGCTCATCTCCCTGATTTCCATCAAGGCCGGCGTGTCCGGAGCTGTCCACGGTCGTGCCCAGCATTCAACACCACCTCAACGTGATGGCGCGATAGAAAGTCGGCCATCGTTGCCGGTTGGAGGGCAGACAGTTGCCGGCGTTGCCGCACCGGCCAGTGGACGCAGTGGACAACGCAGTGGACGCAGCTCATCGACGGTTCAGCCCCTGCGGCGAGCCCCGTTCAGTCGCCAGACTCGCCAGTCTCTTGCGAGCGGCTCCACCGGCCCATCGCCCAACGCCCGAGCCAACGCACATCAAGGCCCCGAAACCCCCCAAACTCATCCCCAAGGGGCCCCCAAAACCCCCAAAACCCTCGCCTCCAGTTCTCATCTCAAACGGCTGCTTCCACAGCAACTGCAACAGCAGCAGCAGCAGCAACAGCGTCACCACGACCGCCGCCCATCTGCTTCAAAGGCCGACACCACGCCCGCTGCCTCTCGCCCTATCCAGGAGATCCTGCCCCATCATGATTACGAGGCTTCGCGCCTAGCATCTTCTTCGCAATCCACGCGCTTCTCCCGCAGAGGTCGCACCCCGTCCTCTTCGACGACGACAAGGGGCGCCGCTGCCGCCGTCGCCGAGTCCTCGACGGGCCCCTCGTCCACCACCGCCCAATCGCTTCAATCCAAGATTGTCGCCCGCTTGTCCTCTCAACGGCATCATCGTCAACCTCATCCTGCAGTCGACATGAGTCCTTCGGCCGTCACCACCATGAATGGCAGTCCCTCTGTCGCGCCCGCATCTCATGGTGCTCCTCAAGATGCTCATCCTGCCCCGCAGCCAGCCAGCAAGCAGACGAGATCACGCACCACTATTCCCACTCAGTCTGGCAAATGGATTCTCGGCAAGACCATAGGTGCAGGTAGTATGGGCAAGGTGAAGCTGGCTCGAAAAGAAGATGGCAGTGAACAGGTTTGTGCCAATCGTTTTCTGTTATCTCCCTACTTCTCTTCGTCCTTTTTCTCTTCGTCTTGACGGCCAGTCCAGAGAACAATGAGTGGGCACATCTGTGCCACTCCATTGCCTCACAAGCCGCTGTCTGATGGGCAATCTGTGCTGGATGGCAGATCAATCACCCTTCTACATTGCCCATGCACGCGCTGACACAGTTCAATTTGCTCGCTTAACAGGTCGCTTGTAAGATTGTGCCCCGCGGCTCGACGGAAGAACACCAGACTCGCGCAGACAAGGAACGAGCCGATCAATCCAAAGAAATACGAACAGCGCGCGAGGCAGCCATCGTCACTCTCCTGAACCACCCCCACATTTGCGGCATGCGAGATGTCGTGCGCACCAACTACCATTGGTACATGCTCTTTGAGTACGTCAATGGGGGCCAGATGCTCGACTACATCATCTCTCATGGAAAACTCAAGGAGAAACAAGCCCGGAAGTTTAGTCGTCAAATTGCGAGCGCGCTAGACTACTGCCACCGGAATAGCATCGTCCATCGCGACCTCAAGATCGAGAATATCCTCATTAGCAAGACTGGCGACATCAAGATCATTGATTTCGGTCTTAGTAATCTATTTTCTCCGCGCGGACACTTGAAGACCTTTTGCGGCAGTCTTTACTTTGCTGCTCCGGAATTGCTACAGGCCAGGGCATATACCGGACCCGAGGTTGATATATGGAGTTTTGGCATTGTTCTCTACGTTCTCGTTTGTGGTAAGGTTCCTTTCGACGACCAGAGTATGCCTGCTCTTCATGCCAAGATCAAGAAAGGCTTGGTTGATTATCCTAGCTGGCTTTCAAGTGGTGAGTAATCGTGGCTCTTTTCTTTTCCCTCCTAATCTTGATCTTCTATTGTTGCCTTCATGTATAATTGTATCGCCAAGGCAACACCACAATAACCCCAGCTAATTCCTGCTGCCACAGAATGCAAACAACTTCTTTCTCGAATGCTCGTGACCGATCCAAAGCAGCGGGCCACCATGCAGGAAGTGATGAACCATCCATGGATGTTGAAGGGTTACAATAGCGCGCCGGAAAACCACCTTCCCATTCGCGAACCCCTGGACCACCCTCTAGACGCGGACGTGATCCATGCCATGCAAGGTTTCAATTTTGGGTCTCCAGAAGCCATCAGAGCCCAGCTCACTAGGATCATCGAATCAGAGGACTACCAGCAGGCCGTCAAGCTGTATCAGCGTGAACGAGAGCTCCCTGCGCCCGCCAAAGAGACCGAAAAGAAACGCGGATTTGGCTTCGACTTTTACAAGAGGCGCAACTCTTCTAATAGCAGAGACACCTTGACAGGCCCGAGCACCGATACGCTGCAGCTGGGACATGATCCCATGTATGCATTTAGTCCACTGCTTTCCATCTACTATCTTGTCAAGGAGAAGCATGATCGGGATCCTGCCATGGTAGTCCCTGCACCTACATCCGCGGGTTCATCACGTGAAAAGGACAAGATTCGAGAGAAAGAGAGAGAACGAGAAAGAGAAAAGGAAAGGGAAAGGGAAAGAGAAAGAGAAAAGGAAAGAGAGAAAGACCGTCTTCGTGGGCGTGATCGTGAACAGGTGGTTGAAGCCGTGCCTGAGCTGGCTGCTCCACAAGCTGCCCATACCAACGCATCTGCTTTCGAAAT
>SRQG01000381.1:0-26272 GCA_018360325.1 Claviceps aff. humidiphila group G2b | reverse complement strand
ATGTATTACCGAGGAACCCAACTCCCAAGAATAAGATATTATTATCTATGTACATACTTCAAGCCTCTCATATTTACAATTTTATTAACATGTAATTTACGCGTAATTTACCGTGTAATTTACATTGTAAATTACACCGAGGATCGTAATTTACACATTTCGCCCATCCCTAGTACCTACCTACATGACATGAGTGGCCCCGAGCGGGTGGTAGGGTTGTTTGTTTGGTAGTGGCTGGGATTAGCCCAAATTCGGGGCCTTGAAACAGGTGCCGAATTCGCCGGCGGCCCGCCAGGCAGGTCCCGGTCCACCTACAAACTTACCTATGTACTATGTACATACCTACATATACATATTCGTACTCTGTACTCCGTACGGAGTCGGTAGGCTATGCAGAAAAAGAAACGAATGAATTGCTCGCCGAGCAGGGCAGGGAAGAAGAAAATTCGGAATTTCCGAACAAAATCTGCTAGTCTTGACTCTTGCTGGTTCGATCGCTGTCAACGTCCGCCAAGGTCAGAAGGCTTTTAATAATATTGCATTGCTCTACAGAGTACATACCAAGACTTTTCGCACTACGGAGTAAAAGGCTTGTACGGAGTATGTAGATCATACCTAGGTGCCGCGGCCCCACCCTATGTTGGCAGTTCTTCATTGAAGCCTGGTCAGTGGTCACGAAACACACACGGGCTTCAACTATGTACCTAAGATGCAACGTGAACATGTATATCGCACGCCAGGGAACAATAAAACAGAAATAGATTCATGGCATAATCTGTCTGCCCATCTTGCAAACTATCCGTGGACTTGCCGTCTCGGCATCGTCTCTTGTCGGCCCAAAAGGTCTCACAAGAAAAAGACGAGCTTGCAGATCATGCCTTCAGCTTCCTGCAGCTATAGACGGGACGGCTTGACTATACTACCAACACGTGAGGGCCAAGCTTTATTTCTTTTTACTTTTATTTTTCGTTTCTTTGTTCGTTGTCGTTGTCGTTGTCGTCTTCTTCTTCTTCTGTCGTGTTCGCGATGCGTAGCGACGACCCATATTGGCAGGTGGCCTAATCTTCGTGATGCCCGCTATACTTCGTTTGACTGGTAGTTCTTTTTTATCCGTTCGTGTTCCCTGTTTCATGTACAGGGTCCACAAAGGAAGCATCCCGTATTTGATCGGAGCCGAAGATATATGTGAAAGTTTTTACTTCACATCGTGTCTGACGTGGGAGTGGGTAGCATAATACAGCTCCCCGTGACGTAGTAATATTGGGTGCATATCGCATCATGAGCCGGGGCGCGGCATAAAACGAACCAAGGAAGTAGGTACAGACTGCAGTATGTAAAGAAAAATACATGACAAAAAAGCAAAATTGTCACAAGAGGAGTATGTAGGTAGGTATGTACATACTGGTAGAGAAAGTAAGGGTTTGCCCGGCGGCGGCGGGACAGATGTCTCAACGTTGGAGAATGAACGATGCCAAAATAAATGAAAATAAATGCTGACGAGGTCTGGGTTTTTTTCATCCCTGTTGAGGTCGCTTCGAGAGACCCTGTCAAGCAAGCATTTGGGCCAAGCGATGCCGGCAGGTGTCTTTTAGAAGCTGAACTCTGGGCTCAGCCAAGCGATGATTGACTTGCGTTGATTGAGTTTGATCGTGTGGACTGCGCTGAACTGCGTTGATGGAGTCACTGCGGTTGAACGATGGCTGACGGATATTGTCGTGGTGGCCACGCTTGTGTTGATTGAGTCGTTGACCAAACAAGTTATGTACAAGCGACAAGTTACAACTTGCAACCCCACAGTCCACAGACACAAGTTACAAGTTACATGTTACAACAACACCACCCGCTTTTTCTGGAACCGTGAACGACGGGGTTCGGGTGCCTGACAGCTTGGCCGCCTAACCGCTGCTTGTCTTCAGTTCTGTCTCGCACCATGCGTCCTCTCTCCTGTATGGAATATTCAACTGACTCTTTACTCTCCTCGTGGGGCGGCCCATGCACTGATCATCTCCTACCTCTTTTCCTTCAGCTTGGCGGTGCGACCGTACGATTGACGAGTCACGACTCCTCCACACAACGATCGTTCAAGGTTGACCAAGGGGTCATAGCCTCAGAGTCATAGGGCAGGACCCAGCCAACGCCAACGCAAGCCAACGTGTCTCACTTCCCTCCTATCATCTATGTCTGTAGTATGTACCCCTAATCTCCATTGACAACGGACCTTTGCCTCGTGCTCGCGTCGCGACTCAGTACAGAATGTCAGGGACTAATGGTCCCCCAGCCGCCTCGGCGACCCTCGCTGTCTCGCCCTATTTACATATCTACTATGTACTGTATGTACAAAATAGCACAACACCATGCCAAGAGCCGTCTACCATGGCCGGGTCGCGAAGCCGGCATGGCCCGCCTCTGACATGCGTATCAGTGCACACGCCGTTACACGCCGTCTGGGTTGCCGTCATGGAGCCCATATGTACTCCGTATGTATGAGGTATGTATGTATGTATGTATGTATGTACAGTATATACGGAGTATGCACTTGGTCACCCCCTGCAGGCTGCGATACCGAACCGTACGTGCATCGAACGCGCCAAGGAAATCCAGCGGAGATCCAGCGGCGCGCCTACATGGAAGTCGCGGCCGCATGAGGTCTGAACGGTTACCTTTCCGCATGGGCGTCGGGCGTGATGAATACGTATCTTCCTAGGATCGCTGCAGCAGCTCTCTTGAGATTAGCCCATGTCTCAGCAACGGCATCCCAAAATATCGTCCCTTTTCTTTTGCTGCTCCTTCTGGAAAAGCACTAGCCCACTCAGAGACAGACGTATAAGTTGGTCTCGGTTCCCACATGATGATGTGGTTGTTTTGAAGCCTTACACGCAAAACCCACGTCTCGTAGACTTGTTCGTACTTTGGACAACACACGAACTTGTCGTCCACAGCACGCCTCGAGATGATTCTGAATACAGTCGTCGGCCTTTTGGCCATTGGCCTTGCGCCTATGGCAGTCACTGCTGCGCATTTTCCTGTCACTGGTGTTCCGGTTGCTGAAGGGGCTGACGTTCCTGCGAGACTAAACGTCAATGATCTTGCCTCCAAAGGCGGTCCTCAATGGTACGTAACATGAATAACGGCGCAAATGGCACGCCACACTTGAGCAAACCGAGACTGATTTCATGCCTTAGGGACGTTTATATCAGAGCACTCAGGTCTCTCCAAGACAAGGATGAGTCGGACCCATTATCGTATTTCCAAGTTGCGGGTTTGTGCTCGTCCTGTGCCGCTACGTACGGATTCTACTTGAGAGTCAAGACTGACTTACGAAATACAGGTATCCACGGCTTGCCTTACATTGAGTGGGAAAACGGAGGGCCACTGCGTGCCGATGGTTGGAGGGGATACTGTCCTCATGGAGTAAGCAACAGAAACCCCAGGACCCGTGGATAGGCAAATACTCATGCGACTGACTTGCCCAGGAAAGCTTGTTTCTGCCATGGCACCGACCCTACGTTCTCCTCTTCGAGCAAGTGCTTGTTGCCGAAGCACAGAAAATCGCGGCGACCTATCCAGAGAGTGTTCGCAGCCAGTACGTGGATGCCGCCAATACACTGCGCGCTCCTTTCTGGGACTGGTCTCGTGACTCTAATGTTCCGCCTTGTTCTGTCCCTGCAACGTTAACTGTCAACATTCCCGACGGCGAGAATCTCACGACCACGAGAATCAAGAACCCGCTGCAGACTTATACCTATCCCCGGAAGGCGAGGTCTGGGCAATTTGGTCCCTTTACCAGGAGCCCGACCACCTCGAGATGTCCTGCTCCGAACTCGTACCCTTATACGGCAAACCGGCGACTGGGCCAGCTTGGCTTGAAGCAAGAGACAGTGAGTTACCACGCCAAAATCTTTTTCTCGTGCGATGTTGACTGGACAATTGCGCTGATGGACCAATGTAGTATGACGCTTTCACGTACTCTCGGACTTTCAACCAGTTTGCCAACAGTCGTGAAGATGGTATTGGTCTGGAGCAAATCCACAATTCCATTCATTTCTATGCTGGATGCGGTGGCCAATTCCTTGACTCCAACGTCGCAGCGTTCGACGGTCTATTGTAAGTTGCCTGCCAATACACGGATTCCACGTCTGTGTATGTATCTTGTTCTGTCATGATACATTTGCTTACCAAGTCCAATGATAGCATGCTCCACCACAGCCATGTCGACCGCCTTTGGGCCTATTACAACTTCATTAACCCTAGTGAGGCGGTTTTTGGCTACAGCTACTATGGCCAATCCCGCTACTCTTCACCGCAAAACACCGTCATCACACCCAACTCTCCTCTCCAGCCTTTCTACGACGACAAAGACACATACTGGACGTCAGCAAAGGTTGCGAGTATCAAGGGCATGGGATACACCTACGAAGGTCTCGAGTACTGGAAGAAGTCGCCGGACGAGCTCAGGTCCGACTCCATGAGGATCATCAACTCGCTCTACGCACCTGTCGACGACGGCGAATTTTTCAAACGATCTACCGGCCAGGCCAAGACTCGCTACTTTGCACGTGTCGAACTCGAACGCGAACACATCGAGCGCCCATCTACCGTCGACATCTTTGTCGATGGAAAGCCCGCCGGAAAAGTGGTGGTCATGCAGCTTCCGGAAGCTGGCACTCTGCAGGGTCGCGTGGCAGTCGATGCGGAAGTCCACGGTGCTTTTGCCGCAAACCCTGCCACCAATGGCACCGTCAGCTCTATCGAGCACCTCGTCGAAGTAGAGATTCGAAGGCCCGACGGCTCCGTCATCCCCGTGAACACGGTGCCCAGCTTGAAGCTGACCTTGGAAGAAGTCGCCGTCACTCCGCCCGCATCGGACAGTGAGTTCCCTAAGCCGGGCAACAAGAACAAGGTTGCTGCTAGCCTAAGGGACCGGCATGGTAAGGCCAGCAGCTAGGCCATTTTTGAGCGCTTTCAATTTGACGTCTTCTTTTCATTATTGCTTATTGTTCTTTCGTTTGATGAAGTTTACGTTTCAAGGCTGAACCGTCTGTCATTTTGATACACACCAAGCGTTTGGGAGCTTGCTCCTTCGTCTTTATTCCATGGAATTAAACGTAATATCGGGCGAGATTATGATTCGCAGCGATGTGCAGGCATCAGGACTTGGATCGTTTCGTCCACTAGCTTATCAACAGGCACGTTGAGTGGGTAAAGTTTAATGTAAAGACGGGCATTTGAACAGAGTTCCCGGTCCCTTACTATGTGTCTTGATCTCTTAACTGCCATCTACCTCTTACTATTCATGGAATTTGCATTATATTGTCACACTTGGAAGAAATCTGTACATAATGTCATATACGAAATTATAGATTATTACTCATCGAAAAAGAGAAACAAGAGGAACGTTACATACCTTGCTAGGTATTGCCCGCAAAGAGTGACTTGTGCATTTGACTGTCGGTGGAGAAACCTGAGTGCTACAATGTGTTTGTAGTGTAGGGTGTTAAAAATTAGAAGGATGAAAATGCTGAAAAAGTGTCACTTTGGTGAAGAATGCGGGATTCCCGATCAAGTGATTTCAAGTTGGCGCATTTTGAAGCCTAAAAAGTGATCAGACGTTTCTCTAAAAAAGGAAAGCAGGTGATCATCATGCCCGATTGTCGGATCGGAAGTCCTGTGACGGTGGTCACGTGCGCTGCTAGTGATGCAGAACAGAGCTCATCCATGGCGATAACAGCAGCGCAGCGCGCGTATTATTCCACCCAGAACTGCCTTCTTTCATCACTCTTAGACCTCCACGCACCTCTGGCATTTCGCCTCCACTCAGATTACTGTCGTCTTCAATCAGTGCTAGGGTCAAACAACACAAAAATGTCTGGGATAGCCGCCATCGAGGAGGAGAGGCAGCAGTATCAGGAACAAGTACGAACCCACACCATCATGTCACACATCTGGCGCTATGCCTGACAGATTTGCAGCTCGATATCATAGTGCAGCAACTGCGCGATGACCCAGAAAATGCCGAACTACTCGCTCTGCAGGAAGAGTTGAACACCCTAATTGATATGCTCAACGAGAACATCGCAGAACTCCGACCAAACCACGCACCCAAGCCAGCTGCAAAAGAGCCAACGCCGCCACCGCAAGAGGAGAAGTGGTCTCGAGACAACCACCCTGCGTTCAAAAAGGAAAAGCCCCCTGCGCCTGTAGAGGAAAAGGAAGAGCCCGCACCTATATACCATGTCAACGATACGGTCATGGCCAAGTGGCTGTCTGGTGACAAAAACTTCTATCAAGCCAGAATCACGTCCATCACCGGGTCGTCGGCAAACCCGATATACACTGTCAAATTCAAAAGCTACGACACCACAGAGACCCTCCGATCGAAAGACCTCAAGCCCAACTCGCAAAAGAGAAAGGCTGACGACGAGCCTCAGACTACCCCCTCGGCTGCCGCCCTCGGGGTGGTATCATCCGCAGGCGCTACCATATATCCTGACGCGAAGAAGGATACCCAGGAAGGAGACGAGCCCGCCAAGGCACATAAACCCAAGAAGATCAAGGCGAAGAAGGAACTCGAGGCTGGCAAGGCCAAATGGCAAGCCTTCAATTCCAAGTCCAAGATGAGCAAGACGGGCAGCAAGAAAGAGAGCATGTTTCGCACTCCTGAGGGTGTTCGGGGCAGAGGTATGTTGCTGCTGTTATGCCTCGTCAACTGTGAAAGAGCTGTGACTAACGCGGTACATCATTGTAGTGGGCTTCACGGGGTCTGGACAAGCTATGCGGAAAGATCCTACTCGCAGTCGTCATGTCTACCAAGTAAATGAAGATCTAGACTAACGAAAAAGTTCTTCTTTCCATCTCTAGTTCTCTATTGTCGAGCGATGGCATAAGCCCAATGGTTTCGTATTGAGGGAATGGCTCGGATCCCATGTGGGGGGTTCTTGAAAATAATTTTACACACTCGGTAACATGCTTCCTGGTTTTGAAAGGGCACACACTAACCTCTTTTCTTCACGGTGTATGGAAATTCCATAGCTTTCTGCCGATCAGTTCGAGTTGTATAGGCTGAAACTTGCGGTCTCGGGGTTTGAATATCCTTGTTTATTTTTTTGAGGAGCAGCAGGGGGACTCTTCTTACGAAGTCACGAATTATTTTAAAAGTTGTGCCAAGCATTCTTTTGGACATGGTTTATGCTGTACTCTGCTTCGACGGATGGCTTTCCCAACGTGCTGATGTGTGTAGCGGATTGCGAATGCTGTCACTGTTCAAGCAGAATCTGACTGTACAGGAACATCAAGTCTCCAACTTGGACGTCATCGTATCCAATTTAGAGCCCAACCTTTGATGAGATTGTCTGAGCGATTTGTAGAAACGCAGACGCTCGCGTACTGGACGGTTCAGATACTACCGTAGGCTTCCCCCGCTCGCCATCGTCCCCGATACTCGGATGCAGTGGGATATCCCCGAGAAAATCCATGCCGTGTTCCGTGCACAGCTTCTCCACCCTTTCGTTGGAGCCAAAGACGTTTGTTTCGCCGTGACAGTGTGGACACGTAAAAAGAGACATATTCTGTACCAATCCCAGTATGTTTACGTCCACGGTTTTGAACATGTTGATTCCCTTAATGGCATCTTTAGTCGCCAATGTGTGGGGGGTTGTGACAATGACGGATCCTATGATGCAGCTCTGTGTGAGCCACGCGACCCTTTTCTGTGTAGTGTAGGTAGAGGAGACGGCTTGAGAAGAGGGCGCTATTGCTGTAATTCCAAGGAAGGAAGATGAAAAGGAACGCACCGTCTAGAATGACTTGCTGCGTGATGGTCAGCTGCGTATCGCCCGTACCGGGCGGCAGGTCCAGCACCAAGATATCCAGAGCGCCCCAATCAACCTCATGAAGGAGCTGTTGGATGGCCTTCATGACCATTGGTCCTCGCCAGACGACTGGGGCGTTTTCTCCCACGAGATAGCCCATGGACATGGTTTTGACGCCATAGTTTGTGAGCGGAACAAGCTGGTTATCTAGAATGTCGCCTCTTCAGCTAACAGGAGGTCAATAGGGTTTCCAGCTGCAACTCACGCTGTGACAGCCTCGGCTCTCCAGATAGGTTGAACAGGGTTGGAATCGAGGGCCCAAAGATGTCCGTGTCTAGAATTCCGGCTCTGAAGCCGAGTCTTGCGAATGCGAGTGAGAGATTGGCTGGGGAGAGACGGCTTAGTTTGGCTTTTGTGTTATATAAGGACGCATCACGTCCCTCATCACTCCCCCGAGAGAAAATAATGGCAAATACAAATAAATGAATTGGTTGATAGACATGTATAGACGAATAAGTAGAGTCAAACTGACCAGCGACGGTGCTTTTGCCAACGCCGCCTTTAGCAGACGACACCGCTATGACTTTGGCAACACCAGTGATCTTGCGCTTCTTGGGGAGTTTGCCCCATGTTGGTGGTGTGCCGGAGCGCGGGAGGCCCTACTATCTAGGTCAGGTTTCGCAGGATATGTTGGTTTCGAGGAGACAAGCGGCGTACTAGAGGGTTCTCATGTTGCAATGGCCGGAATGCTTGGAATAGGCGCGTCGTCGTCGGGCGCATAGCTGGCGACAGGGACGAGGCCGCAAGATCTTGGAAAACAAGGGAGGGGGATAGTCAGGCAGCAGGTGATCACTTGATCGTGTTTGACAAGAGGCGATTTATATTTGCATCGTGCTGCACAGTAGATTTCACAATGGTTGCGACACGGAAGTTAATAAGAGCCGGAAGTCTTCAAGATAGGTAGAACACAGTGCATAGGCATCATCGTCATGGCCCATGGGATCAACGAGTCAAGTACACCTCGAAATGCTTGCTTGCAAGTTGCCAACAACAAGGTGCTATGTACAAAGAAAGGTACCTCTCCCTGACTCGTGAGCCGCATACTGCCGCGTGCCACCGCCCAAAAGTTCAGGCTTTGCGGGCGACAAACTCGTACGTGGGGCGCAACTTCCTTTGAATTGGAAAAAGTGCAAGAGAAAAGTGCGACAGCAAGAAGTAGAAATCATGGCGGCCAAAGTCAAAGGTCGCGCGACACAGTTCCGAGACCCGGATGAGGCCATCACGAAAGGTATTTCCGATATTCTCGCTTTGGGGAGATGATCCGGGGGCATTCAACTAACAACTCTACGCTCCTGCTTCACCATTCTAGACTACGATCCCGAGTCCAATGCGCCCGAAAGCGAGCGCGGCAGTGGCTCCGAAGGTAGTGACGATGAGAAGCTTGGCACGGAGCACTATGTTTCTGTAGGGAAAAGCAAGTTGAGACAGAAAGAGAATGTCTCGCTAGGCCCCGAATACAGGGGATCTCGAGTTAGTCGGTCCGCGTTGAGCAAAGATGACGAGGACGACCAGGATAGCGAGCAAGAGGAGGAAGACGAAGAAGGAGACGATGACGATGACGAAGAAGAAAGCGAGTACGATGATCCGGATGTAGCCGATCTTGAGGCGGATGAAGCTGAGGCCAGCGATTCGGAGATCGACAGTGATGATGCACTTGGAGCGTCTGACGCGGAAAATTTCAAGGGCTTTTCATTTCGTGGCAGCTCTAAGCCTGTGAAAGCTAAAGGGAAAGGGGGCAAAGCAGTAGCTACGGACTTTATGTCCGATGATGAAGATGAGGGTGAGAACGACTCTGGAGAAGATGAGGATGACTCTGAGGCCGATGAGGAGATGGACGATGGACTTGATGCTTTGCTTGATGGCGGCGAAAGCGATTCTGAAGAGAATGGCTCAGATGAAGACGAGGAAGACGGCGACGGCGACGACGACGGCGACGACGACGACGACGAAGATTCAGAGGGTTCATCTGATGAAGGAGACGCACCGGCTAAAGGGAGTCTCACCGCAAGACCGAATCTCTCTGCTCTCTCGAACCACGCAGATGTGGATAAAGGCATCGCGATCCAGAAGCAACGGAAGATCTATGACGGCCTGTTGAACCTTCGCATCCGTCTACAAAAGGCTCTCGTGGCGGCGAATTCTTTTCCTACCGTCGATCCTGGATCTGATGGAGACTCTGAGCCCTACGAAGCGGCAGAGGAAGCTGCTATGAAATTACTCAACACGATCAGCAGCCTGCGAGAAAATTTTGCGACTCAAACGGCTGCTGGAATAAAAAGGAAGCGCGATCTGGAAATATCCATGTCTAACGCTGACATTTGGAAGCAGCTACGGGAGGAAGACGCAGCGGCGACCCCTTTCCGGGAAGACACAATGGAGAAATGGTCCAAAAAGGTTCAAAGCGTCAACATGGCGCAACTCCACCGTCTCGGACATCAAAATACAAACCTCATGAGTGCTCTGCAAGAACAGCTCTTGGTGCCAAACAACCGCCTCGTCAAGCGCAGCAAAGTCCCACGTTCCTGCGCGCCCGCCCAACTTGCCCAGAAGGTGACGGAGGATGACTACGTTTACGACGATGCCGACTTCTACCAGGTCCTTCTCAAGGAGCTCGTCGACCAGAGAACTGTTGAAGGTAGCGGGAAGCAGGCCTCGGCCGTCCCAACCGTCATGGTCACTGCCACCAAGGAAGCCAAGCTGCGCAAGCAGGTTGATCGCAAGGCGAGCAAAGGCCGGAAAATGCGCTTCACGGTGCACGAGAAGTTGCAGAATTTCATGGCACCCGAGGACAGGCGGAGCTGGGAGCAGGGAGCCATTGATCGGTTCTTTGGGACGCTCTTTGGGAGGAAGATGGAGCTTAATGAGGATGAGAGCGAGGATGAAGACATGGAAGGGGTTGATGCGGAGGAGGAGGGTTTGAAGCTATTTCGAAGTTGATCTGTGTTATGACACGACACGCATGTATTCTACGGCCTGCCACGGCTATATCATATGGCATAAGTAAAGTTACAACTTACAAGTATATTTCACATCTTTTGAGTAATGATAAGAAGGACCTCTCACCTGGCCCGTTTCGGCTAGTTTTGTATTCCCATCCAGATACATACGGAAGTGCATACATATACTCTGTCACACAGCACTGCAAGAATTCTACGCCCTTGCATCGGGTGCCACGGAGGCCACAAATTAAACAATGTCGCTTGTTGCCCCAATTGTTCCAGTGCACCATGCATCAGTCACGTGGGGCGAGACTGCAGCGCGTCCGCCTTCTTCCCGCCGAAGCCGGTGTAACGGACATCGACCAACAGAGCTGACATTGAACAAAGCAGAATTGCATCCATGCGGCCGGCCGTCACCGCAACAACATGGAGCAAATCGAGACACAGGCCTCGGATCTGCGCTGCTTGGCGCAGGTTCCCGTTGCGCTGAGTGACACGGCCAGTGTTTCGTATGATGCGTTTGATGCACCACGCCCTGGTTCCGCAGGAATGGGAGACAATCCTGCGGCGCCGATGTCTGGCTCTCCAGCCAACGACGCTGCGAAGAGGAAGTTGGTTGATGATGCAGCTGCTCAAAGGCAGACGAGAAGCAAGAGAAACCGCGTGAGTGGGCTGGATCCCGTCTGCTATCGCGTTGTCTAAGCGCATGTTGCTTGTGCCTATGCATTTTTTCCATCTTCCTTTGGTTGATCCATGTGCTACCTCTATGAAGTCTGCCGTCTTCTTTGCGGCACCGATTCGCTCTTTAGGTTCAATATTCATATGTAACCCGTACTTGCCACTTCATTTCTTTTTCATTCCTGTCCTTGGCTAACGTCGGAGTCTGTTCTTACACCAGTAGTACATCTCAATAGCCTGGTAAGTCCAATGAACCCTTCCAAACGAGATGAGAAGTCCAGCGTCGGAGGATAGGGGGCGATGCACTTTAAAAAAAAAAAAAAACTGTGAGGTAATTGTATCTGATCGTGAATAAAACACAGCAATGAGTGTAAGAGACGGAAGATCAAATGCAATGGCGAAACGCCATGCCAGCGCTGCGGTAATCTCAACCTGGCCTGTCTGTATGCGCCCAACTGCTGCGCAAGCAGCTTCAAAGAATCTGATGAGTTCAAGTCAGTCACGGATCAACTGAGTCGTCTCCAAGATGAAGTCAAGTGGATGAGCCAGGCCATCAAAACGATGCAGACTGACTCAGCTCAGCTCGCTGTTCCTTCGTCTGAACGCACCATCCACCGGACGTCTGCGTCTGCGGTTGCACTGTCGCCGTCCCAGAGATCATCGTCCATGTCCCATCAAGAGAAACCACACTCCAAACCCGGATCTTTCCGCGGGCTCACGAGCATGGAATTCAATCTAAATGTGGCCAACAACACCATTTCCACTATGGGATACAGCGGCATGCAAGACCCTGACGATCAGGATCCGCAAGAGAGCGACGCTCCTGTGCATAGGACGCCCGGTTCCTCTGGATATGACCCTCTTCTCGACTTTGACACGGATGACATGGTCCGCCTCTGTCGGTTTCACGAATACGAGATCGGTATCATGTATCCCGTTCTCAACATTGACACGGTCATTGCCCACGCAAATAGTCTTGGCCCATATCTGGAGTCTGCTCGCAAACAACAACGGCCTGAACCCTTGAACGACGACAATACAATGCAGCTCAAGATGGTCCTGTGCTGTGCGTTGGTGACGGAGTCGCATGGCCACAGCGAAAGGGCCGTTCGCCTGTACGAGAGCATGGAGGCAGTCGTCAACAGGAAGCTGATGTCGGACGCCAGTCATGTGAAGAATCTTCCGCTCCTATGCCTCTTAGCTGGGTACAGGTTTCTCTCGAATGACGAGATCCTGTCGTGGAGAATCATTGGCCAAGTTATGAGGCTTTGTATGGAGCTGGGTCTCCACCAGAAGAGAGGTCTTGTAAGCATCCAAGATGATGCAGAAAGGAAAAACTCATTGAATAGTTTTTGGTCCGCCTATGTTCTGGATCGTCGATGGGCTTTTGGCACTGGACTTCCGTTTGCCGTCCAGGATGATGAGATAGATCCCAATCTGCCATTACCGGTAAGCGATAGCGACATGCTAATGCAAATAGAAATTGTTTTGGTGCGCCCATGATCCCTTCGTCTCTTGTGCTGACCAGGCGCTGTTTTCTTCACAGGAGGAATACCCCTTTCTGGTTGCCATGATCACTTACTCTCGCATTGGTGCCAAAGTCTGGCGCCAGGTCTCCCACTTTGGACCCGTTTTGGCTCGTGAGTTGAGGCAAGAGGAAATTGACAACCTCGATGGCGAGATTTTCCAATGGTATGAGAATGTCCCTGATGAAGTCAAAATTCGGGATTGGGAAAAAGAGAAGCAGATTTTGTTATCAACGCCGCCGAACAAATTGCAGCGGCTTAGACTATGGACATATTTGAGGCTGAACCAAGTAAGTCCTTTTGTGTTTTTCTCCAGCTCGTTTTAATCGGACATCTTGGCAGCTCTATTCTTCAACATCTCGATTATACCCAATGGCTAACTGAGAATAAGATCCGCATTTGGCTTTACACTCCGATTTTGCACTGTGCCACCAGCATTATGCAAAATCCAGTGCAAGCGCTACGAGTTGTGAATCTAGCGAAAGACACAATCAGATACCTCAGCCATCTGAACAGCACAACCCTGTTGTATCAACGCGTCCAGGTATTCTATAATCAATTTCTGGCTTCAGCAATAGCCGTCTTATTCTTAGCATCAGTCCATGCGCCTATTCGCTTCAGTGCCGTGTGCCGGGAAGAATTCTACATGGCGCTGGATCTGGTCAAGAGTCTCTCCTCAAAGAGCTGGGTATCGCAGCGACTGTGGCGCATGATCAAATCCCTCAAAGACGTGGCACCACGCTTTGGTCTCAATCCCGACGACGACGCGCATTCCAGCGCCGCGCTCGGAATGATTGGTCTCGCCAGGGGTAATGGCATGGATGGCAGAAGCAGTTCTGTCGCCCAGTCGCCCTTTACGAGCATGGATGGGCCCCGAGGCAATCAAACTCACGTATCGGCGGAGCACTTGGTAGATGAAAACGGCCAGAAGATGCATAGCGAGCTTTCGCGCATCTTTGAGGGATATGTTGGTCTGAATGGCTTCCAGTTCGAGAACGATCGAATGCAGCCACAGCACGGTATGGCATCGGAGACAGCCAGCGAGATGTACACTCCTGATGGGACGGTGTTCCCTCACTTCCGCGACTTATTCTAAGCTCTGTAAACAACCGGAGAAGAAGGGTCAGTCCGGGGACAAGCACATAAATTAATGGCGTCATCTTCCTCTCTAAACTTGCATTTGCTCGGAGTTGTATCTATTATTTCTTCACCATGACGAGTAGTCCTTGGTCTAGACCGGTTTCAATAGTTATTCTGGATATAGGTTTCTCTGAAACATTTGAATACTATCCTATTGTAGGCTGCAAGTCTCGGAACGTCTATGTACTTACTACATGTGGTAATTATTCGTTGTGAATATCCATCCTGATCACAAATTCGTTCATTTGGTCATTAGTCTATGACTCTTTTTCCATCATCTTGCAACCCGCGGCAGTCCGCAGGCCACTCTTCCTCCCGCACCTCAAAAATGAGGTGAGGGAAAGAAAGCCCAAGACAATCACAAGAATCAAAAAGATTCAAGCGACGATGTGCGACTCTCTCGCCGGGAATTGAACCCGGGTCTCAAGCGTGACAAGCTTGCATACTGACCACTATACTACGAAAGATTATGCACTTATCGGGGTTGCTTGTCTAACGAGGTGACTTAGACCACTTTATCAACGACGTCAAATCAAAAACGGCCCACTGCACCAAGTTTTCGTCTGCCCGACTACCCTCTCGCCGTCAAGTTGTGGCAATTCCAAAACTTCTCATTAACCTCCTGGAGTTTTCGGGGCCAACTGGTCCGGTGCATCGTTATGGTTGTAAGTTTTTCCATGACTCTTGCCTCTTTTTGACAGTCTTTTCTTCTGTTCCCGCTTTATGATGAGTTTTGCATTCTCGCTTCAGAACCGCTGCGACTGACGCGACCGTTTGGTCGTGTGTGATTACACAATGCCAATGCCTGACTGGCTTTTTGAACTTTCTATCCTGCATGTGTGGCAAACTGGTTCGTCGATGAAGACGGCTGACCCTTTCTCATATCAATTAGGCGCAATGAGATCAACGCTGTGCCTTCGATTGGCTCGCCAGTCGGCCAACTCGCGGCACCATGTTGCTACAAGATGCGTGGTCTCGTCGATGCGAGTGGGTGGCTTGCCGTCCTTCAAGACCGGTGCGCTCCTCATGTCCGGACGCCGCTCACTGTCTTCCGGCACAGAGTTGAGGGAATCGAGATTCGCCCCTCAGCGTAAAGTACGAGAACCTCTCTCGCCGTTCAAGCAGCATCGACAAGAAATGTTTCAGGAAGACCAAGAAAGTCAAGACCCGCTCTATTCCAACCTGTTTCCTCGATTAGAGGATTGTCAAACTCGAGAGAGTATCTCGGAATTTCTGGGGCAGTTCCAAACAGCGTTGCGCAGTGAACAGGAAGTGACATTATGCGGTCGTGTGCGGTCAAAGCGTGTAATTGGCAAAGGCCTTGTCTTTCTCGACATAGTCAACGAGTTCCAGAAAGTGCAGGTCATGATCAACAAGAATGCATGCACATTAGATGGCCCGCAACGGCTCAGAAAATTTGCCTTGTTCAGAAAAATGCTACAAATCGGCGATCACATCTGTAGGCTTCCCCTCGCTAGCCTTCTATTCCACTCATCAATACAACATCTTCTTGTGATAAGTCGCTTTCGTGATCTGGCTGACAAGGGTCTGTTGCAGCGGTCAAGGGCCATGCCGTGCGTACGAAGGCCGGAGAGCCAACCCTCGAAGCCAACCAGATGCCGCAACTGATTGCGCCGACTATGGAAGAAATTCCAGAAGTATTAATCGACTCCAAAACCAGGATGGCCAAGCGACATCTCGACATGCTTGTCAACAAGGAAGTGGTCGATAGGCTCAGGCTGCGATCCGAAATCGTCGCCTACATGCGAGACCACTTTCATTCAAAGCGATTCCTAGAATTCCAGACGCCGATTATAGCTGAAGATGCTGGAGGGGCAATTGCGCGGGCATTTGTCACTCGATCCACGGAACTCCGCGAAAAGGCCCTGTCGCTTCGTGTGGCTCCTGAGCTTTGGCTCAAGCGCCTCGTTGTTGGTGGTGTGGACAAGGTATTTGAGATTGGCCCTGCCTTCCGAAACGAAGGTATTGATGCCACACACAATCCAGAGTTCACCATGTGCGAGTTCTACAGCGCCTACACGACTCTGGCCGAATTGATCAAGGAGTCGGAAGACCTGCTTCACGGATTAGCCAAACGTGCCCAGGAAGCCATTTCAACGCAGCTCACAACCCTGCCCCCAATCGACCCGAATGCCTTCGTCGGCCCATTCAAACAGGTTGAATTCATCCCAGGTCTGGAAGAGGCCATGGGCTTTCGCCTCCCGAAACTAAGTCGCGAGGAAGATGCGCTACCGGAATTGCTCGCCATGTTGAAGTTAAAGGGCATCGACGTCCCCGGTGAAGTACCAGACTCGCTGCACAAGCTCCTCGACCGGCTTGGCTCTATGTACTTGGAGCCATTATCTCTGACCGAGCCGCTCTTCATCACCCACCACCCCGCATGTATGTCGCCTCTCGCCAAGGGCTTTCTCTGCCCCGATACCTACCAACTGGTCTCTGCAAGAGCAGAGCTCTTCGTCGGCGGCCGCGAGCTCGCCAACATGTACGAAGAGGAAAACAACCCGGAAGAGCAGAAGCGAAAACTGAAAGCCCACCGCATGCTCGTAAACAAGCCAGACGGCGAGATTGGATTTGAGGCTCCAGAAAAATCCGTCGCCCGAGCTGAAACGGTCACCAATGAAGACACCCTCCCCCCACCAATAGACGCCATCGCCCAGAAAGAAGACGTCGAAAACCAAATCCGAGACCAAGGCCCAGGAGATGAGCCCTCCTCGGCGGCTGAACAAACCCAGCAGGATGACGACCAGGATGACGAATGGGAAGCATTATGGCCCCTGGATGCAAGCTACGTCAAAGCCCTCGATCATGGTCTGCCCCCCACCGGTGGCTGGGGCTGTGGCATAGAACGACTCGTCATGTTGTTCTCAGGCGCGACTCGCATCAGCGACTGCTTGAGTTTCGGGACCCTTCGCCATGTGGTGAATATGTCGTCCGAGGAGAGGCAGAAGGGTGCGACGGCGGATAGGGGCGGTGATGAAACAGATGACACATTGAAAGAGAAGGGAACTTAGAGAAATCTAGGGATTGTCTGTATACGTACATACTGTCTGCCATTATACCATGTATAGATAGATCAGATAGACCACTACACTTGCATCATGCGTTTCAGCAGATGAAACTGACGAAATAGTCTAGGATCCTGTTGTATACGTACTTACCATATATCATGTATTTATATTGATTTGATAGACCTCCTAGCTCTACGCTACACTATACGTAATGATCTTCCAATCAGCGAGTGGGCGAGGCAGGCTTTCCAGTTTCGCTGTTCAAGTACCCATATTGCGGGAGAGCCAGCGAGCAGTAGGACAAGATGTGAACATAGTTCCAGCAGTACGTACGCAGTGTACTGAATGAGTTTCATGGCCTAGTTCATCCATGGTAGATATGTAACCAGCATCAGACTATGCATGCGAGTGTGTGCATGTGACAAGGGCATACAGAAATCAGCAGCCATATGCTAGGGTCCACGACTTCATGCTCGATACCAAAAGGCGAGTTCCTTTTCAAAGCTGGGCCTTTAAGGATCGTTGTCTACTCCAATTCCTTTTGAGCCAAGCAGCTAGATCGTCTCAATTTAAGTGCTGCTCCATACCACACACGTCATAACACATCACACCGCGATGAATTCGCGATTGGGAAGGCTCATAGTTGAAAAACTAATCAGATTCAAAACAAAAGGATATCATCAGTCGCAGGTCAAGTACATACTAGCAGGTCCCAGGTCGCCCTCATGGCAAGAAGAGAAGAAAAAGAAACATTGGTGACCAAATGAATAAGACACAAAATATCCAAGAAAAGGAGGGTAAGAAAAGAAGTATTCAAAAAGTGATGCAAAAAAAAATGAATCCATCGGCCCGGGCCGCATGAAGGCGTCCAGATGAGATCGACCAGGGAGTTGCGATGCGCTTTCCTCTTCTAAAGTGTGAAATCCTAAATGTTGCCCACTATGGACAAGTTCTCAGTGAATTCCATTGGAAAATCATTCTACTCCAGAAGCTGGAACAGACTGCTCATTTTGCGAGCCGTGCCTTCTTTAGGCTGAGATAACCACTTCATGACAGTGGCATCATCCAGACCCTTTGAGAAGTCAACGTCGTCGGAAAGCTTCTTGATGGAGACGGAGGCGGTCTTTTCGTGGAAGACGGCGGCGACCTTGATGTACTTGTCGACAGGACGGTCAAAGTAGTCGGAAGATCCGGCACCGTTGGCCAAGTGGAAGGTGCTCTTGCACTTGGTATCGCCCGAGGTGAGGACCTCGTAGATATCGGCTTCGCCACAGCCCGTCTCCCAGCAGGAGCAAGCATTATACTGGGCTGTGCGAGGGATGCGGGCATTGAGGGCCCAGACGGCGGGCATGTCGCCGTTGAAGGTTCGATCGCCGTCAAGTGGCATCTTGAAGTGGAAGAGAAAGACCTTGTTGGCTCCGCCGAAGCCTTTGTAGGCGACGTCCTTGGCGCGGGCGAAGCCGCAGGAGCCGTCGCACTTTTCAGCCGAGAAGATAGCGAACTCCTTGTTGGAGGGGATCTGCTTGTTGGAGAGGATCTGTGGAGATGATGCGCCGCCATCGCCCTTGGCGTTGAGGTAAGAGAGGGAGGCGCCCCAGGTGCTGATGTACGATGTTAGACGAGATAAGTTTCCGTAGTCAAAGTGAGTGAGGACTTACGTATCAAACACACCAGAGCCCGAACCGCCATAGTTGCCCATGAAGATCATATTCTCGGCGATTTGCTTGTCGGCGTTGTAGTATGCGACACGGTCCCAGTCAGAGCCCGAGGCAGCGGGCTTGCCCTTGTGCTTTTTGTCGGACTCGCTCTTCGACTTGCTCTCCGACTGGCTCTCCAGTTGGACCTTCGGCTTGTCTGAGCCAGCAGACTTGTCGGGGTTGTCAGCCTTGAGGGCGGCGCCACCTGCAGGTTTGGCAGCGGGTGGAGTTGCGGGAGGCTGGGAGGTAGCCGGAGGTGGTCCAAACCAATTGTTCTCCCACGAGACTACTTTGCCATCGATGGTGGCGAAAACCTTATCACGCTGAGCGTGGCGGTGCAGATGCTTGTGGCCGTGGCCATGGTTGTGAGCAGGATGGGCATTAGCAACCTGAGGAGAGGACTCTGCCTCGGGCTCGTTGTCGGCCTCGTCGGCCTCGACGTCCCGCTTGCCATGGGGAGCAGCGAGGTTGTACACGGCGACTTCTTTTACAGAGATTGGGCCTCGGATGTGGATGGAGAGCTAGAGTCAAGAGTCAAGACAATGTCAGAAATGTGGAGTGCAAAAAATGTGTAAGTGAGAGCACGAAGAAAAAAGAAAGCACCTACATCCTCATCCAGAGGAGCCAAAGGACCGCCGTAATGCTTGTCCTCATAATGACACTCGCCGGCGTCGCTCATGTGCGTAACAGCCTTGAACTTTCCGGCGCCCTTGATGCCCTCGTAGACAATCTGGTTCACGGCGCCGCAGAACCAGTTTCCGCCTTCGTTTGTGGCCGTTCCGGAGCACTGCTGCTTGAGAGCCGAAGCCCATCCCGCCGAGGCTAGCAGAACCGACGTGGAGTACTTCATTGTTTCTCCACAAAAAAGTGATGAACAAGAGAAAGAAGACAAAGGTAATGTTTGCAAAACGCCTCTAAACGATCAACGCTGGCGAGTCGCGACGCGTGAGAGTTAGCAAGACGTGGTAAACATGATGAAAATGACACTTTTTGCGTCGAGTGGGCAAGCCATGCGAAAAGAAACAAAGAAGAATTCAAGTACTAATAGCTATCCATCTTGTCTCAGGAGTCATTGTGTATCATGTACTTACTTTGATCAATCTGGGACAAGATACTTGGTCCGAGCTCTGTAATCCCGTGTCTTACTCTGACTGGGTAAGTTTTTGTTCTCAGAACAATGGCAGAATACGTGAATAGGTCGAAGATAGCCGAAAGGGGGCTGGAAGCGTATAAGGTCACCGGAATGTGGGAAGAAGTCGCAGGAAAACGAGTGGCAGGTGACTGAGTCGAGAGACGTTGGGTCCTCTCACCGGGGGAGGGGAAAGCAAGAAACGAGCAAAAACAAGCACCGAGTGTCAGCAGCTCTTGGACGGATACATGCAAGAGAAGGAGGAGGGAGAACAAAAGAGGCTGGAGCCAGGAATGGGGGTCTGCCGAAGTATTATCACGGACCACGGCGGTCGGCATCCCGTATAACGTGACGGGGCCTGATGCCGACGGTCCCGCCCAGCAAAGGGCCTCCTTGTGCTAGACTGAGCCTAATACTGCACCAGCACCGGACTGAACCCTACACAGGGACGAAATACTTGTCATGGACATGGGGCACAGGGGGACTTGATCTCGGGCGCCAGGGGAAATGCAGAAAAGCCGTCAGAAAGAGGGGTCGGGTGGCTTGATGAGTGACGGCCCGCTCAGGGAATGCACTGGACCGAAGCAGCAAGCTGGACCAACCAACAATGTTAGGCCACGATACCTACCTATGTGGAGTATATGTACATATGTATGTACATATCTCGACCACGATGCAACAAGCCACGATGGAACAAGGCAAGGACCGCCGTCACCGCCGAGATTGCGGCTGGCTGCTGACTCCTGAGTTCTGTTTCCTCATATGTAGTCGTTCAGTGAGGGTTGTGGACAACGTCCGGATGTAGACAAAACTTTGAAGACTCGCAATCGTGGCTGCTGGAGGAACAAATTGATTGGACCGCGTGCGCAGCCGCGCGCAGCCATATGTCCTCCCCAGTCCGATTTGATGAGATGAAGACGGTGGTGAATGCGGTGAGTGCGGTGATGTGGGTTCATCGAGAGAGTGATTGGCAGAGATGCAAATGAAATCGGACCAGACTGAACCGCAGCGGCCAAGAAGTTGCGCTGCACGCTTGGCAGAAGCGTAGTATGGCAGTCTACGTGGCATGATGCATGGACCTGGAGGCGAGGAGACATGAGGGAGAAAGGACGTGAGGGCCAACAAGCAAAAGAAGCCCGCGGAAGGAATCATAGTCGATCTGCACATGTACAGAGTGCATATGTAGCCGGAGCGGGGGAATACGGGCCGGCTACAGGTACCTAGGAACGACCAGACGTCGTCGTGGAGTACAACTCAGCGGTGGGGAGTGGGCATGGAAAAAGGAAAGCAGATGAAGCATTCGCAAAAGCGGAAGTGAAGATCAAATTATGCACCGTATGCAGGAAAGTACCCGCGGTCAGCATAGGTAGGTATATACGCACATACGGAGTATATAGGTATGTAGGTAGGTAGGTACTGTAGTCTGTATTTGTAACTTGTAAGTACATATGTACGGTAAATGCCTTCAAGAGTCCAAGTGCAAATCGCGATCGCCTGCCTCTTCTGCATGCGCCCTGGACCTTGGTGCCTGTCGCTGCAGGAGCGACCTGCAGGAACAGCAGGCACCCGGCACTGGCAGCCGCACATGCATCATCCGGGGTTCATCCCACCCACACTTCCTCGTTTCAGCAGCGGAGTCAGCACGAGCCGTGGACGGTGGGGGCCAGTCAGCGCCCGCGGAGTAGCCTGCGGCCTGCCATGCCCACTGACCCACTGAGCCCACATCCATGATCCCACCCACATTTTGGCACCCTGCATCATGGGCTGGCGGCTTGGCCCAGGCGAGGGCCGCGAGGCGCAACCGAGCCATGCGGCGGGGCTTTCTTTTTCCCTTTTTTTTTTATTTTTGGCTGTCCCGAGGCTGACAGGATGGTGTACAGAGCCCAGGAACGAGCATAAAATTGAAAAGAGAGCCTGGGCGATACCGTGCATATCAAGGCAGCAGCGCGCAGGCAACACGCAGAAGTTAGAACGCAGCATGAGTGCCTGAATCTCGGTCAGTCCGGATCCGATACGGCCAATTTTCTCACTCAACCCCGTAAATCCCGTCTCATCTACGCCCAACAGCAGGTCCCAGTGGAACTCAACGGTGCACGGCATTCTACGGGCCGATGAGAAGTTGAAATCGAATCTGATCGTGGAGCGTATGTACCACCTGGAAAAGGCCGGGATCTCAACTTTCAAGGCGACCTGTCATCCCACTTCCCAGGCCCGTCAAGGCTGCTCAAGCATTGTAATTTGTACATACGGAGTAAAAGGCAGGGGTTGGACAGATTTCGGATGTTTCAGGCGTGCACCCGGGAGCCAAGGATGACAAGGCTCGTCATCTCATCCTTGGGGTTCGGGTGTAACGATGTCGACGAGTCGTCTGCTTGTCTCCCGAGTCCCACGTGGGCTATCCGCGCTCCTAAAATCCTCCTCCGGACGAGGTCAGTAAACAGCCATAAACAAGAGCTGACGTATCGGTGAAGAAAGCAGACACTAAAAAAGGCGAATGAGGGACAAAACAAGGACGAACAAAGGGAGTACCTATGAAAGATGAAGCAGTTAAAAATAAATCATGGTGTCTTTGACTCTACGGAGTAGCCGCTAGCGTCAACCACGCGCTCGCACCACATCTCCCTCGTGGGGCCAGGGGCCCAAGCGCGGCCCAGCAGAGATTCCATTATGTATTCCCAGCAAAGTTGTTTCAGGTTATCAGCAAGCGAGAGCAGTACCTAGGTACTACTCCGTATGTAGGTACCTAGGGCGCTTCATCAGCCACATTTAACCACACGAAGTGGCTGTGTCGTCTCAATCCCTTGTTTTCCTTGTTTACAAGAACAAGAGAATATCTACCTACATATGTAGTATGTATGTATGTACATATGAAGACATGCAGAACGTTTCTTTGCACATCTCTGCGACCGCCGAGGAGACATGTGGACTGGCCGACCACGTGGAAGGCGCATTTAGACTCGCTTTCAAACATGTGAGGTACATACGCAATATGATGAATCGCGATTCGCAAACCACCGCATTGCATTTACAAAACGAGGTCAAGGTCTTCAAGTGGTACATATGTATCATTCAAGACGAGTTTTCGCGCACGAAGATATTAAACTTCGTACTGGAGGTAGTCATGAAATTTGATGCAGCAACTGAGTATGAGACAGCCTCGAGCTGGCTACTTTACGTCAACATGTGAGATCCGGACGGGTAGACGGACCCATGAGTAACAATGCTTGCCACCGCTCTCTGCTTTCAAGGCAACCGAAGTCGCCGCGTGTGAACCCCTTTCACTGACTATCGTCAACGTAGCAAGTAGGCATAGGTATAGGTAGCGAGCTACTCACATCAACATGATATCGAGACTATTCCAACAAACAGCATTATACACCTTTGATACTCCGTACTTGGCGCATACATAGGCACCACCTCCTTTTTTCCTGTCCCCTCACACTCATCTCAATCCAATCCAGTCCACTCCTCCTCTCCCCCATTACCCTCCCCTTTCGCCCCCTCAACCCTCCTCTTCTTATTCGCATCCATCGCCCCCCGTCGATTGTGCTCCCTTGTCCTCTCGTACCCGCTCTTAGACGTAATCTGCGCCCTGCCACCATTCCCGCTCCGTCGGGACTCCACGCCCCGCTCCTTGAGCTTCTTCCGATCCGCCTTGGCCACATTCGGAAGCGCATCAAGCAGCCACTTCTGCACGCCTGCCTGCTCACCCGTCTTGCCGGCCTGCTTCTCGCTCACGGCAATCACATTAGCGACCGTCTTGACAAACGGGATGTCCTCCTTGGTATACAGCGTTACAGCCACGCCGCCCTGTCTGCCGGCACGGCCTGTTCGGCCCGCGCGGTGGACATATGCGGCCGCGGAGCCGGGTACATCGTAGTTGACTACGCCGTTGACGCCCGCAAAGTCGACGCCCCGCGCGAGTACATCCGTCGTGATGAGGACCCAGATATCGCCGGCGCGGAATTTACGCATGATGGCCGAGCGGGCCGAGTCGGCGAGGGCGCTGTGTAGGGCGGCGATGCGCGAAGAGCCGCCCGCCTCGAGGGGAATATCATACTTGAGTTCCTCGTGAAGTGCCATCGCTCGATCTATCGTCTGCGTGAAGACGAGGAAAGGTGGTCGTAGCGGAGGGCCTGAGTCGTCGCCGCTGCCGCTGGTAGGATGGAGAAGCTGACGCAGGGCGAGGAGTTTGCCCTGTTCGCTGGCCGTGTACGTGAGTTTGTGGACGATGTTCGGCACGGCGGTGTCCTTTAACCCGACGACTAGTCTTACAAAGGGCTTTTGGGGGCTGCCTGAGTGTTCGGCTCTCGTCTTGAGCTCCTGCGTGACCAATGTCTCAATGTTGGAGCCCATTGTAGCAGACCAGAAGGAGATGCGGACGTTCTCGTTGGTGCATGCCGTCCAGAGACCCAGCGTTGTCTCTTTGAAGAGCGGGTCGAGGAGGACATCGGCTTCGTCTAGAATTAGATCTCGCACTGTTGGCAGGACCTTGTGTGTGCCGCTCGGCCCGGACCGTAGGAAATTGAGGAGTAATTGCGGCGTTGTGACCAGTATATCCGTCTTGGTCTCGGGATGAGGCTTCTTAGCCTTCTTGGCTTTGCCTCTGCCTCTGGCTCGGGGTTTTGTCTGGTGTGTTGTATCTTTCTTCTGCTCCTCCTCCTCCGCTGACTCGGGCTCAGAATTGGAATCAGATTCATCATCCTCCTCCTCTTCGTCATCGTCGTCGTCATCATTCTCAGAGCCATTGTCCACAATAACCTGCTGCTCCGCAGCCAACTGCCTTTCCTTCTTCATAGCCACGATCTTGATCCCCGTTCCCTGAACAAGCTTATTCCCCTCATTGACAATCTGGTGCACCAGCTCCCGCGTCGGGGCCACAATCAAAGCCTCCAGCTCCCGCACGCCCCTCACATTCTCCCTCTCACGCCTCTTAACGATCTTGTCGATAGCTGGAATCAAAAAGCTGACTGTCTTGCCACTCCCCGTGGGCGCAACAGCCAGAAAGTCCACTCCATGCTCCAAGTTCCCCACGTCCGTCAATGCAAGCTCGGGGCGGAGCAGCAGAGGCAAGCTGCCCATCTGCACCTCCGTTGGAAGCCGGTAGCTCTGATGAATCAGGTTCTCCGCAAGGGTTCGCGAAATTCCGTACGTCGTCCGCAAGTCGCCAAACGACTCCAACGGCTGCGGGAACAGATTCGCCGCCTTCTTTTCCTTTGATTTTGAGTCTTCCTCCTCTCCCTTCTTTTTCTTCTTCTTCTTCTCCTCCAGAACAGCCCTCTGCTTCTTGTTGGACTTGTTGATCTTGTTCTGCTCCTCGTGTTTTGACAACAAGGCAATCTTGAGACGATGCGACCGCAGTAGTTGTCGGCACTCCTCTTCGGTTAGTCTCTTGGCTGCCGTCGGTGCGGGTGTTTCCGGACTCGGTGCTCGGTCCGCGACTTGCGATTCGCCTTTTTTGCTCGCGGGTGTCTCCTGTTGCTTGGGAGGCGCAAAGAAATCGACAATGGGTAGCTCTTCTGCGCGAACGGGTGCTTCTGTATCGACGCCTGCGTGCCTCTTGCGCTTCATGCCGCGGACCTCATCGTGGTAGAGCTGCGGATTGGTCTTGGTGCCGGCAGACGGTAGTTGAGCTAGGGCACTGTGTTTGGCGGCGGCCGCGCCGGGCCTTTTGGTCCCGCGAGATAGGACTTTGAAGATATCCATCAAGTGAGAAAGGGTCTGTTATGTGCTATTCGGGAGCCGAGACTTGTTCTTGGTTTCTTTCGCTCCTTTTGCTTTCGGGTGGGTGTTGGGCTTCGAAGTGGAAGTTAGTCTTGTTCCTTGAAAAAGTGAGACCTCCGGACCGCAATTCGTGTGTGGAGGTGGGACATGAAATTTTTGGACAAGCTTGGTAGCCTTGCGGCAAGGCTGAGAAGGGGATGTATGTATCATGTGGGTCCATCCCAATGGTTGTTAGGTTAGGTACCTAATGTACATAATGTAATTGAACCAGAACCATACTCCGTAAACAAAATCAAGAATTTTATAAGATCATCCTTGAATCTAACTGCATGTACAGACTACAGTCCTAGATATCGATAACAATATGGGGAAGAAATCCGGCGAGGAGTGTCATCCGCTGCCATCTTTGTAATCCGCGATCATGTTTTCAAAATACAGTCGAACCTCGTTTTAACGAACGCCACATTAGCGATATCCTCACCCAGCCGAACTTTTTTGACCTCATTTTGTAAAACCCCTAACAAATAACGAAGAACCCCGCT
>SRQG01000380.1:0-26519 GCA_018360325.1 Claviceps aff. humidiphila group G2b | reverse complement strand
CTGTATAGGGTACGTATCATGTGACCACAAGACCCGATTCAGATTAACGATATTCACGATATAACGATGCGAAAATGCGTACACAACCGCATCGTTATAACGAGTTTCTACTGTACATACATGTGCTTATGTAGGATACCTAAGGGACGAACGACTCGTACGAGTCATGAAAGAGCGATGCGGGGTGAAGATACGGTCGGCCCATTGGTGGCTCGATGTCTTTTTGCCACTCCGTACATTCACAGCAGTGAGTTAGTGACTGCATTGTAAATTAGAATTTAGTTGGAGTGCGACCTGTTGAGTGCTTCATGAAGGCGCATTGCTTATCGGCCTCTTTCTTGTCTAACCTCAGCATTTCCGGCCACGAGGCCCGCCAACTACATACTTCGTATTGCGCTGCGACTAATTGAGCAAATCATTCTCTTATCGCTGCTCCATTCGCCGTATTATGAATCCTTGTTGACGACATCCGATCATGCCCTCCGCCGCCAAGCCACGTCGTTCTGTTTCCTCTCGAAAGCCAGCCTCCGCGGTCCCCCTGTCCAAGAAACCTGCAAAACCGAACGCCAGCATTCTAAGCTTTTTTCAAAAAACACGGCGCCCTGAAGAATCTCTCTTTGTCGGAGCAGTAACCGACATTGCTTCCAGGGATGAGGATATTTACGACCGTGATAACAAGTGCCGCTTCAACGAATCGTCCTCTCCGAACAAAAAGAGGAGATTAAGCCACGAAATTTCGACGCTGCAAGAGACTAGCGATGCTTCAATCGGGGCAAACAGTCCTAACGTTGCCGTGGACAGTCTTATGGTCACAATGAAGCCAATCAAACCGCGACTTAACGTGCCCTTCGTCATAGACTCAGAGAGTGAGGACGAGGACGAGGACGAGGACCGAGATCGAAGTGACAGCCATTACCAAAATTTCTCAGCCGACAGCAGCAAAGAGGCCGAGCTTACAGCAGCACGCCCTTACGCCAATGCCGTTTCTGGCTCTGTCCAGCTCGTAAAAACAGACCCTGAAGACTCACGTTCGAGTCCTGAGAAGCAGATGGTGCCCGATCTTCGCAGAATAGAATCATCCTACGACTGGTTCTCAGATATGGAGAAATTGGCTGAAATGGATGATATGGACCTGGTCGGGTTTGAAGGCGAGGAAATGCGAGAAAGACGATTTATGCGCGAACAAGCACGACTAGAGACCGAGGAAGCCGGTACGGACATCATAGAGGACTTTGGCGGCGACGACTCATTTCAAGACGATTCTGCAGCTGCTGAATGTTGTCCCATTTGTAATGGCAGCCTGAAGAATGTCTCTCTGGATCAAGCCACGCTGCACGTCAACGCATGTCTCGACGGGAACCCGATTCCCTTAGAAACAGATACGGCTCATAAAACACCCACGTCGCCGCCACCTGTTGAAGAAGTAGAAGCTGTGGAGATGAGCAAACGGTTCGCCCGTGCTGCGGTTCCGAGACCGGGTCAAGCGAATCCTTTCGATCTAGACCACGACGACGACGAAAGCGGCAAGAATTCCAGCAAATCAGCCTTTTCAAAACTCATGTCTAGCAAAGCAGAAGATTCTGCTTGGGCCATTGCAAGTGCGAGTGAGAATGCCTCCAGAGGACGTCCAGCATACGAAAGAACATGCCCCTTCTACAAAATCATACCCGGATTTAATATCTGTGTCGACGCATTCCGCTACGGTGCCGTGAAAGGATGCGAAGCATACTTTCTTAGCCATTTTCACAGCGATCATTACATTGGCCTTACAGCGAATTGGATGCATGGACCCATTTACTGCAGTCAAGTCACTGGTAGTCTGGTGAAGAAGCAACTGAGAACGGCCGCCAAGTGGGTGGTAGAATTGGATTTTGAGAAGTGCTACGACATTCCGGGGACTGGAGGCGCCACCGTGACCATGATACCGGCAAATCACTGCCCTGGCAGCTCACTTTTTCTATTCCAGAAACCTGCAGAAAAGGGCTCGAGTCGACGGCACGGCAAGCGAATCCTACACTGCGGTGATTTTCGGGCATGCCCGGCTCACATCAAGCACCCGCTCTTGCAGCCGGACATCAGAGATATGGCTACCGGCAAGTTGGGCCATCAAGTCATTGATATCTGCTATCTCGATACTACATATCTGAATCCAAAATATTCGTTTCCGCCCCAGAACGATGTCATCAAGGCATGTGCCGACTTGTGCGCCTCTCTCTCACCAAACCCCCAAAGCGAGGACGGACTCTGGGAGAAAAGTGCGAAAGAAGAAGGCACACAAGCTGTGAGTAAATTCTTCACAAGCGCGAGTACGAAGCAGGTAAATGGCGAATGCAAGGCGCAGGCAAAGCAGCAGCCTAAGCTTGGACAACGACTTCTTGTGATATGTGGAACGTATTCTATTGGCAAAGAACGCATTTGCATTGCTATTGCGAAAGCGCTTAAGACCAAGATATTTGCCAATCCAGGCAAGATGAGGATTTGCAAGCAGCTTGATGATCCAGAGCTTGCTGCGTTGCTGACGACTGATGCAGTGGAGGCCCAAGTTCACATGCAGTCCCTCATGGAAATCCGTGCCGAGACGTTGCAGGAGTATCTGGATGGTTACAAGCCGCATTTCAGCCGCATCGTCGGATTTCGACCCACGGGATGGAGCTTTCGGCCCACAAACGGCAAGCAAATAACGGCAAACACACCGCCATCCAGTATATCCACCCAGCAGCTGCTGCACGGCAAGGGCTGGAGGACAAGGTTTGGCTACAAAGATTTTGTCGCCCAGCGAGGCAGCACCAAAGAAGCCATGTGTTTCGGCGTCCCGTATTCAGAACACAGCAGCTTCCGCGAGCTAGCCATGTTCATCATGAGTTTAAGGATCGAAAAGGTCATCCCTACCGTCAACATTGGGAGTGAACAGTCGCGGAAGAGAATGAAGGCATGGCTGGACCGGTGGTCATCCGAGCGAAGGCGAGGGGGCCTCGCTCGGCCTCTGATAGAGGGGGAGGACGTCCCGGACGATGGGCAGACGTCGCTCTGGGAGGACAAATCTGGTAAGGGAGGAGGTGTATGGTGGTAGCTATAGAGCCCAATAGAAGAACATCTCCGAGTACACATGGTTTGCCCCCTCGCCTGGGTTCAAGAAGTTTGTCGCAAAGAGACTGCTTCTAAATGTTTAGTTTGGTCATTTGAGGATGCGAGCGGAAGCAAGTTGAATGGTTACGTTTCGTATCCATCACATGAGTAGATATCATAAGGAGAAATCATCAGGAGAAATCACGAGCCTCCGTTCTCTGTTCAAAAGACTAAACGCCGCATAATGACCACTACATGTTGGCATGTACCGGCCCGCACTCGCGTTTCCGTCATCGGCCAGCACCGGACGGAAGACGACAAAATGATTCATGTTTGCCATGCTCCCACAAGAACCAGATACCAAAAATACACTTACACCGACACTCCATACAGTATCCTCATTACCTAGCCTTTGCTTGCTGAGCTGTCGCTTCTGTCGACCAAAGAGTGGTCAGTTTATGTACTCTCCAGGCGGGAACGCCCTGGCCTCTTTCCGGCACAAGTCCAAATCCAGATATAAACCCAAATTCGACGAAGAACAAAAGAGAAGAGAGGAACAGACGAGGGAATAACTCGTTCAACATACCTCTCCTTGTCGCATCCTCGAGCAACTGTGTGTCCACACTCCCAGCGGGCAAATGCACGTAGCGTACCACCGAACCCCGTATAAAGACATTGTTGACCGAGCTCTATCGTTTTTTCCATCATGAGATTAGCAACCTGCTACAGGAATGAATGGTACAACGTGTCCACATTTCTCCTCCCTTTTCCATAGAGTGATCGAAAGTCATACAACCCCTATGACATATTCGTTCATCTTCTTGGACAGAATTGCACATGACACCATCCGCGGAATGGTTCCATGAACACGCTGAAAAGGTGGAGGAAGCGTGAGCCAGGCGAGATATACGCACCAAATGGGGATACATTAGCTCCTCCACCACACTTATACCATCCAGCTTAATGTTAAGGTACTGATCTACGCTCTTGAGCGTGCCGCGAAGCTGGATGTTGTTTTTGAGCTCGACCGTGACCTCATGGTCGATGAGGGTTTTGAAGAAGCTGGAAACCAGTATCAGAGCGTGATGCAGATCTTTAAAATTATAGAAGAGAAGAATTCGGTACCTGAAGAAAAGCATAGCTGCTTGTGCTGGGCTCTCACACCTAGTGAGGTTATCGCAGGACAGATTCGGAGATGGCGCTTGAGGCTAGCTATAGCATGGGCTTCACGTGGAGCTACTGAGAGTTCGAAGTATTAAGTTTTATTCTTTGGGAGCTGTGGTTGCTGGGCACTTCGCGAGTATCAAGAAGTTGCTGATCGCTACGATTGCAGTACGGAGTGGAACCCTGGTATCTGGCGCGCAAAGCAAATGCGTCGTCTATCACGTGATCAAACTCGTCGCGGCTTCCAAGCGTAAGGTGCCCCGCGATACTCCGCGTTTTGTGCATGTTCAAATCACTCAGCCAGTCGATTGTCGTCGTTGTATAACTTCGAAATGACACGCTGGTATATGTACGCACCCTGCTAAATTGTGCTTAACAGAAGTCATGATGATTCTAAGTTCTATGCTACATGCACAAATCCCCTCTTCTTCGCATTTCTCTCCCCACCTTCACCCTCCCACGTCTCGTCTACGTAGTCCTTGATGCTCTTGTCGCGTAACTGCATGCCCATCACCTTGAGCGCAGCCATGTTGACGCCCATTTCGTCTTTTTGTCTTCTGAGTGCACCGCGCAGATTGGTCCGTATACCATCCAACATGCCTTTCATGGTTCGGTTGGCTACAATTTGCTTGTGGTGAGTTTTGATCATGAAGAACAGAATGCGGCACGTAAGCGGCATATTCATCGACCGTAGGGCGAATATGTTGAGAAAAGTGAAAAGAATAGGCACGGTGGCGAAGGGTAGAACGAGCAGGGCATCATGGAGAGCCGCAGCCTTGATACGTTGAAGAACCGACATGACGTGTGCTTCGGCTGTGATGTTGCCCAATGCGAGGAAGACTGGATTGCGCTGGGGTAAAGGGGCGTGTGGATTGGAGAGCTTGGCCTCCTCGTATTCCTTCATCAAATTCAGATCAGCCATGCCCATCTCCAGAGCCTCTTGTATTCTTTCTCCCGCCATGAGAGTCTCTGTTGTCTGCTTGGATGCTGCTGCAACTTCGCCCATCTCGTCCTCTGCATCCACGTCCTTCTCGAGTGATGTCGTAAGTGTACTCTCGTACAGTTCTTCAATTTCCTTTTCCCTCTCTTCTTCGAGGAAAATTTGCTCGTCAGTTTCCTCCCACACGCGAATGCTCTTGTCATGGCCAGCACTGACAAGGAAGTTTCCCGTGTGGCTAACAGCTATTGTCCATATTTCTCCGTGATGGCCGTCTAATCTCTGGATCTGCTCGAATTTGTCCCCGTCCCAATAACGGATGGTTCTATCTTTGCTGCTGCTGAAAAAGTGATGTCCGTTACCGTCCGAGTTGTGTGGCACAAATGCAACCTGCAAAATACTGTCTTGGTGACCAAATAATGCCTTATGGCAGTCTCCAAAGTCCAAACCCCATACTCGAATGTTTTTATCCGCTGAGCTTGTAACAATGAGTTTGCTGTCATAAGATATGTCCATACTCAGGACGGGAAGCTTGTGTCCATAAAGATTGAGATATAGCTTTAGTGAGTCAACGAAGAAGACTTTGACAGTATTGTCTAGCAGCGCAACAGCAAGCAACTTCGCGTCTGGTGAGAATTTCAGACTCAAAATATCGTCAGACACTTTGAGAGTCCTCGATTGCACAAGTTTCAGCTTGGGAGTCGTCCGCTTAGTACCCAGAACTTCCTCCTGAACGATCTTGAAATCCCAGAATTTGGCAGTCTTGTCTGCGCTACCAGAGACAACCGATCGTCCGTCAGGGTGGACACTGAGACTCCAAATGGCGCCTTCGTGTGCTTGGACACTATTTAGGAGCGATGCTGAGGCAACATCGAAGAGTTGAAGCTCGCCGGACTTGGTGCCAACAATGACCACCTTGTCGCCGGGCAAGAAAGCACAACAAAGCGCGTACCCGCATTCAAATGTTCGTATGCAAGTGTGTGTCCTGATATTCCACACTTTCATAGAGCCATTTGCTGCTGATGCAAGCATTTTGTCATCTGAACTGAGGGCCAGAGCTCTGATGTCGGCACGATGGCCTGGCAGCTCGACCGACAGAGCTCGAACGTAGTCTGGAATATCGTTTTTCTTCTTCTTCCGCTCGAGCTTATCCTTGGTTGGGATACTGTAATACTCGATTTGGTTGTTAGTCGTGGCCACAAGAAGTTGAAGGTCTTTCTGACTACCGGATGCCGCCCAATCAATAGACCGAGCTTTGCCACCGGTTCGAACGATAACGTATTGAACAAAGACGTCGCCAATTTCGGCTTTCGAAACATCTTCATCAGCATCTTCGGCGACTTCAGTTCCATCGATCTGAGCTTTGTCGTCCTTTTGTTTCTCTTTTTGCCTCCGTCTCTGCCTTTTCCTGGCTAGGCTTTTGCGCACTTCAGCCTCAGACTTGATTCTCCAAATATCGACACTCTTTTCCAAACCATGGACGGCAAAATAATCTCTTTGTGGATGGAACAATATTTCAGTTGTGCGATCTTTGCTCTGTCTGTGCAAAGTCCCACGATCGTGCAAGAAATGAACAGTAGCAGACACCTCTACACGCCGAGAACTTGCAGCTAAGCCATCGGCGTCTAATGCCCAGATCTTTATTTCTCCGTCGTTGCCTGCAGTGACACATCCACTCAAGTCCGGAGACACGCCTAAGGCCCAACATTCTCCATTTGTCTGGGATATATGGGTTTCAATGCAGTGTCTTGACGAAAGTTCCCAAAGCTTGAGCAGTGAGTCTTTGCCTGTCGATAACAGGAACCCATCTGATGGAGTCTCGTTGTCCAAGACCATAGCTTGAGGGCCGTCTTCGCCTTGCACTCGCGATTCCGGTTCGATGAAGCGAAGTCCAGTTACTTGATCTTTGTGACCACGGAGCTTGAATTGGCCTACTTCAGCCACGAGATCCCATACGATGATGTTAGTGTCCTTAGAGCCACTGGCAAGCCGAACACCGGATTTGTCAAATGTAAGATGTGTAACAGCAGATTTGTGTCCATTGAAGTTGACAAGAACGGTCGATATTTTGCTGTCCCAGAGCCTTATACTGCCATCCTCATATCCGACGGCGAAGACGTCTTTATCCGTTTGGCTTTGGGCAATTGCTGTAACAGGTACTGTGCATCGTTCGTCCCTCCACCGACTTAGCAATTCTCCCTTCTTGATATCCCAACACAAGACTTCTTCATTTGCTGCCACAACTGCCTGTCCAGCACCCGTTCCAGCTCGATCTTTAGAAGCCCAGACGGTGTTCGAAGTATTGGTTGTAACAACACCAAACGACTTGGCGTGTTCGTATTTTCTGTCGTGTTTGTGTGAGACATGTCTTCTAACAAGGCATCGGGACCTCTAAAACTTACAGGTATGATTTCACCATTTTTTCGCAAAGTCGCAGGGCCAAAACGTATTTTATAAGTTTCCAACGGAACCAGGCACTTCATAGCACCGCAGATGGACTTGCATGTCGCGGAATAACTTTTCTCTTATCGATAGGCTCTGGTGGGACCAGTTTACCAAAGCCAACTTTTGTCACGTGCCTCGACTTCCTTAGAGCTTGACATCCTGCACATCTACTTAGCCCCACCTTGTGTCGTCAACAGCTCTGGGACGAGCGGCTGGGAGAATAAGAAGGCACCCGGCAACGCAATTCGCGAACATGCTCCTCCTCGACTATCAAAATGTTCTGATTCAATCAGTCCTCACCGAGAGGTTCTCAGGGTACATAACGCATATCTTCCTGTTTCTTGCGCAGGTTCCTAACATTACGCCAGAGCGCCCCCAGCCTCCATTGACCAGACTATCTCGGACTTCGACGGCGTGACCTTCCACATTTCGACTCCAGAAACGAAGACGAGGATCCTTCTATCTATTCAAATAAGATGCTTCCCGGACCTGGTTCAGCACGGCGCTCAAGAGGTTCTACAGCGCGAATATGGCCAATTTGTCTCATCGGTGGAACCTGGATACGATTTCTCAGTCTTGATTGATCTTGAGAGCCTGCCAGCTGAGAAAGGTAAGATATTAAGCAGGAAACGTTCGATTGGGAGTTGGAACTAAAGTAAACTCAATGATCATAGAGGAACGCGATGCACTTGCTATGAAGTTCGCGCTGTTGAAGCGCAACGCCATGGCAGCTCCATTTGAACAAGCTTACCAGGAGCACTACGAGCTAAAAGAGCAAGCTTCGAAATTCACATCCGAAGAAGCTCCTCAAGGGGTACGAGAAGGCGGCCAAGTAAAGGCAATTCGCTACCGTGAAGAAGAAGCGATCTACATCAAAGCTAGCCATGATCGAGTTACGGTAATCTTTAGCACAGTCTTTCGCGAGGAGACGGACAGGGTGTTTGGCAAAGTCTTCATCCAGGAGTTTGTGGACGCTCGACGGAGAGCTATCCAGAATGCACCCCAAGTCCTCTTTCGAAATGATCCGCCACTGGAGCTACACGGAGTTCCTGGCATACAAGGCACAGGGACAGGTGACATTGGCTATGTGACATTTGGTAAGGCAAAAATCGACTGCGCGGGTAATTCCATCCTGCTGACACAACTATAGTCCTATTTCCACGGCACTTGACACCTCAGAGAATGCCCATCGTGATCTCTCATATTCAGACATTCAGAGACTATTTTCACTATCACATCAAGGCCTCCAAAGCATATATTCATTCACGAATGCGCAAGCGCACAGCGGATTTCTTACAAGGTAAGTCCCAGTTCAGCTACATGAGAATAGCTCTTATACTAACAGGATACAAAGTCTTGCGACGTGCCCGGCCCGACAACGAGGAGAAGGAGAGGAAGACAGCCAGCGGCAGATCGTTCAAGGTTCAAGGCAGCTAGGCCGTGGTATGCACCTGAAAGGTAATTTATGACCTTTGCTACTTGATACATTTTAGCGCAGATGCCAGCACCTGCCACCTCTGAAGTTGGGTGGTTCAGGCAGCCAATTAGAATAATATGAAAGAAAGGATGAGCAAGAGATAAGAAACATGTTGATTTATGAATATTCACTCGAGACATGTGTCGTGCACGAACTGCCGGATCCAGTGGCCATTGCAAAAATAGAAGTTGATTAATCCTAACAGCCAGTTACATATCAATACATAGGTATGTACTCTATACTTCCTTTGGGCGGTCATTGGCAGCTTTCTAGGGACAACCATTTGGTGTTACCGAGTTGGTGAACTGGTCATGCAGGGATGTCACTGCGGGGTGCTGAATAATGAATCAATCGATTAGGTACATGTGCATACATACCTACATATGTACCTTCCACCATCCGTACGTCGCATTTTTTAAGCCTTCATTTGCCAGCATGACAGCCTGAGGCAACAGCTAGGAGCGTCATTCTTCGTGTGTTTTTCTCGATTTGACCAAGAGGTTGGGTCTTTACAGCACATTGGCCGAGTCGGCCTCTGGGTCGCGAACAAAATGGTCTGGCCATTTGGCTCGCGTGCTTCAACAAAAGAACCCCATGATGAGCCAGTCCCAAGGCACGCCGTGTCGTGGTCGGAATTACTGAGCCGAGCCGGAAATGATCCCTCAGGAGCCGCCAAAGAATGGGCTCCCATGATCTTCTGTTCACTCGCGGGCCTCGGTGCCTTGCAACTCTATGCCAACTACCTTCGCCGAATCCCAGGCGCTGCCTTCATTCGCCCTTCTTCGTTCAGGAGCCGCAGTCTCTTCGGCAGGGTTACGAGCGTTGGTGATGGCGATGGTTTTCACCTTTTCCATACACCTGGCGGCAAGGCCGTAGGATGGGGCTGGTTGAGAAAGATACCGGAGACAAGGAAAGATCTCAAGGATCGCACGGTAAACCTTCTTCGGCTACGTCATAAGTCACTTGACAAACGTCAAACTGACCTTTTCTTTCTCGAACAAAACGCAGATTTCGATCCGTCTTGCTGGTGTAGATGCCCCCGAAGGAGCTCATTTCGGCCGTCCCGCGCAACCATATGCAGCAGAAGCCCAGACATGGCTGACTCAGTATATTCTGCACCGAAATGTGCGGGCTTATATTTACAAACGAGACCAGTATAATCGCGTTGTCGCCACGGTCTACGTTCGCCGATTTTTTATCCGCCGTAACGTTGGCCTAGAAATGATCAAGCAGGGGTTGGCCACGACGTACGAAGCCAAATCGGGTGGAGAATACGGAGGGTTGAAGGAAGCATACGAAGCGGCCGAAGCGAGCGCGAAGAGGCAGCGCAAGGGCATGTGGTCCCGGCGCGACATTGAGAGTCCCCGGGAATACAAAGCACGATACCAAGGTTCAGTCAAGGACCAATAGCTTGAAGGCAGACGGAAAAGGGCAGAAACAGGTTCAGGCGCCCTCTCGTATTATTGGTGAGCATGCTGTTTCAGACGGGATTGGAAGAGGGCTTGTCATACATACGAGGAAACATGTGCGACCAAACCGTGTCGAGTCGATCTGACTAATTCTAGAACGAGAAATAGAAGACAGAGAGGAATTTGATGTGATTCCAGTCCATTGACTCCCGGCACGTAGTCTTTTCGAGAGGTGTCGCAAATGTCACAAATATAGCCATGAAGGTAAAATGAAGATCATGCATTTGACGATTTTGCGATGGCTCGTCATGTATGATGTGTAACTCCAACCAGAACGGTAGCCACCAACACGACAACGGCATGCACGGTGTGGGACGTTGTAACTTGTACCCAATATCTCTTTCAAAATTCGATTGCGGTGCGTATGCACGTATGTGGTATTACAGCTGCACATCTGCACATTGTAGCGGCACGTGGTACCTGCATATGACAAGCTTGCTTTCCAGACAACTTTGGTCATGATCGGCATAGATGGCATATTCATAGCAGAATGGACGCATAGGAACAATGCGTGTGGTGTCTGGGATCTCGCGACCGCCTGGCAGTCTCATGGTTCAATTCCTCGACAATCATCCGGCCATGCAGAATTCGCTCCAATCTCTGAAAGGTTTACTCGTGCCGACCTTGACTGTGTCGTCTTATAGCCCCTCTTGCTGCAAGGCTGCACGACGCAATGCAGGTAACCATTGTCCCGCGATGATCGGCCGCCTGAGTGTTCCCTGACTTAGATTGATCAGATGGATGTTTGTTTCCGCCTTCGGCGCACAGGGGGCGACAACACGGCACTTTGTCTCCCCTGTTTGCTCTTCGATTATGTATTGTATGGTTCTAGTTTGTTAATTGAGAATAGAGTAAACAACATGTCAGATGAAGTACCATATGTATTGTATGAAGAAGGAGACCTGGAGACGACATGTTCTGTCGCCACACGCCAGACAATCGTTTCTCCTCAAACTCAAGTCAAGTCGACGGGTCCGAGTTCCTGGTGGCAGGTACTCCGCTCGGTACCTAGGAGGTACCTAGGTACCTACCTGGTAGGGTCCAGCCCCCGCTTTACATGAGTTTGTAGTCATGCCATTGGCTATCTCCACCTAAAACATCTGGCTCGGCCCCTTCTCCTTCTCCAGCCGCCTCTGATGATGAGTTCGTGCTAATTACGAGGTGCCTAGCGCCAGGGCCCAGGGCACGCGCGTGGAGTGTCCATGCGTGAGTACCTAGCGCAGAACTCGCGGCTCCATCTTGGACAAACGACAAAGGACGGCTTCAGCACATGGTATGTATTCGTTTGTGCGCAGTAGTGTGCTTGCTCCAGTCGCCTCAAGAAGATTTGCGTAACGTGTTTCGCGCGTGTTAAAGCCGTCGCTCGCGCAGTCCGGCAGGACTGACCTCACAGCTTGTTACAACTTGCCGTGCGCCCAGGAAATCACGTATGGCATAGCGGCCCATTCGGGTCTAGTGCCTCGGACCTCGTCCCAGCCAGCTGCCACTTAACCACTTGACCACTCAATGCTATCAACAAACCTCGAGCAATTTCCCGCATTCCTCGTGCCCGTGCCCAGCCATCCTCTGTTGCAAACACTACCTGGTACGCAAAAATCCATCTCTCCTCCGCAGTTCAATCTGCCGCCTTCTTCAGCGCCTGCCATCTGCCGGCCCGTCGCCATTCTCGCTCATTATTTTTCCCGCTTTCAAATTACAGTATCATCACAGTCTTTACTCATTCTGTTTTGTAGCGTGGGTTGCTTCTAGATCAGAATCCTGGGACGACTCACGTCGCATTCCGACTCCTTCCGCCGCCGCACTTTTTAGGCTCGTCGACGAGATCTGCTATGCCCGGTTCAACGTCGACACAATCATCGACGAATCGGTCCGTCCTTGCCTCTTTTGAATTCGCCTGATTCCATCCCAAGTATACCTCGATCTTGGCCGTCTTCCTCTCGATTCCCACGGTTGCGACTTATAGTCCGGGCGATACATTATCGTCATGCGACTGCCTTTCCGCCAGCGCTGGTCGAGGCGTCCGCCTGTTTCCCCGCCCACTTCTTCTTTCTTGATACTGGCGGCATTTGCCCCTACTGTCTGTCAAGCCTTTCACTTCAATCGGGCTCCGTCTGCCGACCTTGACTTCTCCAACTTGGGAAGAATAGCGATCGCTGGCGACTTCAACGGCATCTCCCTGTACGAATACGAAGGTCAAATAGCAAAACCTCTCCCCACAAATGGAAGCGAATTTCTTCTTGCACGCCTACCCAATGGTGCTCTGGCTCCGATAGTCTCGACAGATGCCTCAATTCGTGCAATGTGCGTGCTTAAAAACCATGATGGCAGTACGAAACAGGTAATACTTGGAGGCAATTTCACTAGTCTGGATGGCACCCAATCCACAGCAGTCGCCCTTTTCAACCCATACACGGCCGAAATTACGCCTCTGAAAGGCCTCATGGGCGAGGTCAACGCCTTGTACTGTGACAATGACAGCCAGGGGACTGTCTATGTCGGTGGTAAATTCGAGGGGTCAAACTCTACGAATGCCATCGCATGGACCGATGCATCTGGTTGGTCCAACTTGCCATTCGCTGGCTTCAATGGTCCTGTCAATGCCATCTCAAAGACATCCAACGGCCACGTCATATTTGGTGGCAGCTTTACTGGACTCGGGAATGCCACCACTCCACGCCAACGTGATAGCCAAATAGTCAATCTGTCCAAAGCCAACATTACCGCCACCAACGGCGCGTCGACGAATGGCTTCAATGATGCCAAGAATATCGTTTGTTCGGCAGGAAACGATGGAGCCGGAACCACGTGGTTGGCAGCTGATAGTGTGCCTGCAACCTGGGAGGCGAACTTCGGGTTTGGCTTTCAGCCTACAAAGCTGAGACTGTACAACACCCATCAGGATGGCCGCGGTACCAAGACGTTTCGTTTCCTGGCCTTTCCTTTGAACGGCATCATGAATTTGACTTATATCGACCCCTCCACTGGAAAGAATGCCACTTGCACAAGCGAGTGCCCTCTCAGCAATGACCATAATCTCAAGTTTCAGGACTTCCATTTCGTCAACCGTGTCGGCATGAACAGTTTCCAAATTGCTATATCTGATTGGTATGGCGCCGGGGCTGGTCTTTCTGGCATCGAGCTCTTCCAGGATGACATCTTTGCCCACGCAATCAGCAATTTCAATGAGCCCACGTGCAAGGGCATTCAATTTCCATCCAATGCTACAATTACCGGGCCTTGGAAACAGTTGCCATCTCTTCAGAGCAACTCGGATTATCTTGCAGCGACCTTTGGTGGCGATGTCACGGGGAATTCTGCCTCGGTCATATTCACTCCTAACATTGTGGAATCTGGAAACTACACAGTCAACATGTACACCCCAGGCTGCATGCCGGACAAAAGCTGCGCTATGCGAGGCAAAGTCAATATAACCGGCGTAATGTCGAGTGGAACAGTCAATGCCGATTTCAGCACGACTCTTTCCCAGACGAACTACTACGACAAGTACGATCAAATCTACTTTGGCTATGTTGAGGAGAGTTCCGACAGCTTCAAGCCCTCTGTTACACTCACGCCCATGGCCGGCCAAGATGTCCAGACTGTCATGGTCGTCGCGCAGAGGGTGGGATTTACTCTCACCAAGTCCACCGGAGGGCTCAATGGACTCTTCGACTTTGACACAACTAAGACAACGTTTGATGCTTCGACTCTTCAAGACTCCGCAATCAACAAGTTGGGTTCTGAGTTCAGTCGAGATTCAGCTGTCAAGTCTCTGGTCGTATCAGGGGACACATTGTTTGTAGGCGGAAATTTTACCTCTGACAAATACAAAAATGCCCTGGCCATCGTTGGTGATGAACATATCGCAAACCCTCTCGATGGGAGCTTGAACGGCCATGTTCTGGACATGCATCTGGAAGACACTAGACTCTACGTCGGTGGCAACTTTAACAGAACTGTTGACAACAAGCACGAATTACAGCATGTTGCCATATACGATATGAAGTCTAAATCATGGAGCCCATTGGGTGGCGGAGTTGACGGGATCGTGAGGAACGTGGTTCCCATGTCGATCAATCTTACTTCAGAAACTGTTGAAACAGCCATCACTGTGAGCGGGTCATTCTCAGAATGCAAAGCCTTCAACGGCAAGAGTGCCGTGCAGGCTAAGGGGTTTGCCATCTGGGTTCCTTCACAGGAAGATTGGTTGCAGAATCTTGACCAGCCGTTGCCGGTTTACAATGGGATACTGACAGCTAGCCTTCAGAATGTGACGGAAGTGGGCGACCTCATTGCAGGCGCCTTGACGTCTGCTCAGCTTCGCGCGGTGGACGCAGCGACTCTGAACCCGAGTGGCTTGGGCACGTTCCCCTCTCTCAAGATCGATATGCAGCGCAAATACTCCTCCTCAACCACACTAAAAACACGAGAAAGCATTTCCAACAGGGCCCTCGAAGGCGTGCTTACGGGATCATTTTATAGCAATGATAAAGCCAACATGACAATACTTGCCGGTCACTTTTCGGCCCAGTCGGCCAATGGTTCCACAGTCAACAACCTGATCTTGATTGATGGCAATAACAATGGTTCAGTCAGCGGACTTAGCTCTGAAATATCAGCTGATTCCACCTTTATGGCGGTGGCTCTACGCGACAGCGTTCTCTACGCTGGAGGAATGGTAACGGGTACTATCAACGGCGCCCAAGTCCAAGGTCTCGTGTCCTATGACTTGGCAACAGGATCGTTCGGCAGTCAGCCCGCTCCGATATCTGGCAAAGATGGCACAGTCGCAGTCATCACGGTGCGACCTGATAGTAACGACATCTACGTGGGTGGATCTTTCGATAAGGCTGGTGCGTTAGGCTGCCAAGGTCTCTGTATCTACAACGCCAATTCACGCCAGTGGACTCAGCCTGGCAACGGCATGTCGGGCGAGGCCCTCGGCCTCCTATGGTCCAGTAAGACGACGCTCATTGTGGGCGGTGACATGGTCGCCAACAATACGGAAAAGCGATATCTAGCCACGTACGATGCCAGTAAACAGGCTTGGTCGGCTTATCCCGGCGCTGACAGTATTCCTGGACCAGTGCAGGTCATGACCCCGGCGTCAAGCGACGGAAGTCAAGTTTGGATTGCAGGGAAATCCGCTCAAGACGGCTCCGTCTATTTGATGAAGCATGATGGCAACAAGTGGATGACGGCGAAGGAGACGCTTCCCGCCAAGACGATTCTGCGAAGTCTTCAGGTATTCTCGCTCACCAAGAAGCATGAGAAGACGGACTTGGTAGAAGAGGACCAGGTACTCATGATGACTGGCTCTATCATCATTCCCGATGTTGGGGTCGCTTCCGCCGCCATCTTCAATGGAACGCACTACCGGCCATATGCCCTGACGACCAACTCAGGCAATGCGCCAGGAACGATTGCTCGAATCTTCACACAGAAGGATGATTTCTTCTCATCTGGAAAGAGCCATATGCCGCTCGTCTTTATCGTGCTGATAGGCCTCGCCATTTCATTGGGTCTGATCCTCCTCATGGTCTTGGCCGGAATTGCGCTTGATCGACTGAGAAAGAAGCGAGACGGATACAAGCCAGCGCCCACTTCCATGTCCGACAGAGGTACTGGCGTTCAGCGTATACCGCCACAAGAGCTTTTAGAATCATTGGGCAGAAATCAGGCGAGTGCTGCACCACATGTTTGAGCGCGCAAACCAATATCCCTTCCTTTTCTTTATCCAACTCCCTGTCTTGTTTCTTTGATTTCGGCGTTTATTGGCGTGTATTGAGAGAACCTGTCTCCGGCTTATCGAGGTGTTTCTTCTTGACCTCCAAAGAAAGAGGAAAAATCGAGGAGGAAGAAAAAATCAAGAAGCAGGAAACTCTTCTTGATAACGATCGAAGACATTTTACTGGAATACCCACTCACAGATGAAGGAGACACAAATTAATTGGTCTTCTCACGGCGCATGACAGAGACAACCAGAGGGGAGCGAGCATGATTTGTCTCTTTTTTCCGGACTTGTTATTCGGCTTTGTCTTTTTGTTGCCGTCATTTCACGAGGTTACGGCTGCTGGCTAATGTTGTCGCCATTTTTGAGGCCCAGTTACGGGCTCAAAACCCGCGTGACAGGAGAGTTGTCTCGTCTGACATTTTGTTTTCCGACTTTTTCTCAAAGCTCTTTCTTTATGTGTCTACTACTGTCGCCTTTAGCGCCTCCCTATTGAAATCTTTTTCTTTCCTCATCTTCATCTTCTCTTCGTTCCTGTTTCTTTTTTAGTCCGATTTATTTTCCTATATACCGCTGCTCAATGTACATTATTTCAAATGTCGTCTCTTTAACAAAAAACAGACGGATAGCTTTTTTCTCTTAGAAGTTCAAGTCATGGATGGATTGTTCATTGTGGCGCTTGAGGAGGTTACCATAATACGATTTGCTTAGGGACTGCTGTTGACAGTCGGCAATATAATGATGTGTTGGCTGATTGCCGAAATATTAAACTATGGGGTTCATCTGGACGTAAATTACGGATTATGTACCTATGTCGGTCACCAAGGCATGTAAGTCATGCCGAAGGACTCCTGGGTCAATGAGGGCTGTGATGTGTGATGAGATTGTGTGACTGTATGATATAACGGGAGACATTGCTGCGGCGCTGTCTGTTTCTTATTTTCCTTTCTTTTTAATTTTCATTAGTTTGAACGGACCCAGTCGGTGGTAATTGTCTTGCTATTGCCGCTGCCGCTGCCGCTGCCGTGCCTTCATGCACAGCCTCATCTGTTTGGCACATGTGCCATGTCTGCCTGCCCTGAGTCCTCGGTTCAACTGCCGCGGCTGGCCTGCCGCGAGGCCTCAACGTACGGAGTGGGAACATGTACACTGTACTCCATAGTTGGCCGACAAAGTTGGCCGCATCGAGAGCTGTTACAGCCGGACCGCTCGGCCATACAGTCTTCCGGTCTTCCGGTCTCTACGGAGTACAATTAATTCCCTTCTTTAAGCCGCCACCCCCCCCCGGTCCCAAAAACGTGAGACGACACACACTCGGCGTGCAGATAGTGCTTTCGCACGAGAACGACGAGGTTGCGCTGCATTATCGCTGCATATTAATGCAGCCGATGAGGGCCCCGCAATGGGACCCTGACAAGCCAGCTACTGACGTCAGAGGAGATGGTACGTGCGCGCGACAAAGATGCGCCCACTTGAGCGTTTGAGGGGCGTTTTTGCTAAAGAACCCGCGCCAAGCACTAAGCGGGAGGAGACCCTGAAGAAGGAAAAGACCAGGGCCACGACAAGACTATTTTGTGTTTTGTCTTGTCTCCATCATGCCGTGGGGACAAATTTTGCTCCAAAGCCGTCTTCCGGGAAGGAAATCGAGTTACCTAGCCTCCTAAGAAAAACGAGCTTTTCCCTGAGCAGCCCCGTCGATGGCAAGCTCCCAAAAGAGAACGCGTCCCATGCAGCCGCGCGCGGCGCGAGAGCTTTGAGACAGCGGATCCCTCAGCGTCTCTCCAACCCAACACAACCCCTTGATGGAGCTTCAAGCCGGCGCTTCCAATGCCTGTCGCGACGAAAACCCAGCGCGTGGCATTGTATGTCGGCCGTACCTGTCTGCGTTCTTGCGTCCAACAACCCCTGGAAGTATGGGGCAAGGGTGCGTGCATCGGTGGTCGCCCCCCCCCGGGCTTCTCACTCGTACGTAAAGAGTGACTTGGCGGCGGTAAAATACTATCTGTGGGGAAAGAGGGGAGCTCCTTTATTCCCTTGGTTCTCTTGGAACAGAGCCAATGAAAACGAGAGAGGTGCGCGTGAAAATCTTCCCAAAGACCACGCTTTTTCGGGTCGGGGAAAGGATCCTTGACTGGAGGGGGGGGCGTGAAGGGATATTGGGAATTGGGAACTTTCAACACCGTCTGGTGCACAAGTGAGTGAGTGAAAGGGGAGGGAGTTTGGAGTGTGTGGGGGGGCGGCTGTTGTTTCCGGGCTTGGACCCTAACACCTATGTACCTACATGCCAGCATCATGCATGTACGGAGTACGGAGTACGGATATGTAAGTACGGAGTACTCCGTATCAGATGCAAAATGTATGTACTTGGCGTCACGAACAAGCAAATCGATCTGATACGGAGTTCGTTAGATGCAAGTCGCCGGAACGAGGGGTCATCGAACGATGCGATTTCAGTCCGTCTTGTCCGCGAACCCTCATACCCTTGTTGTCTCCATTTTGAGTCCATACCCCCCATGTAAAGCCAATTGCTGCATGGAACAGGCGCTTGAGCGTGGGTTTGACCTTCCAAAGTGACTTTAGAGAAAACGAGGCGCAGAGAAAGATTCATAGAAGCCGAACAGGCAAACAATAGGGTCACCCCAAGTTCCGTGCGTCGCCGAAACAAAGCTCTTTCTGTCGACGGGCGATTGCCGCGTGTTTTGCTTGCTTGTCTTGCCGTCCGCCGTCGAGAAGCTTGGTGGGTTGGTGTTCACTGTTATGGCGTACAGCAACTATGACTATTCCGGTAACCCGAGCTGCATCTGCACGTGCAGCCACGCAGTTCCGCCACATGCGTGCGACCCACACATACGGATAGGTCCCCACAAAAGCTTGTCCCCGTCTTGTGCCCCTTCCCGCATGCGCGGCCACGACCCTGCAACGCCCGCAACTTCGATCTCCAGCCAGCCCGAAGACGCCCGACTCGACGAGCCCACTGAAGAGAGGCCTAATCGAGAACTGGCAACATACATATGTACATAGTAGCATGCAACCACAATAAGTTCACAACACATGTGCAAGAAATCGACCAGGAAGTCCGCACGGACAAGGCCCGGCATCTGCCACTACGGAGTACCTACCTACTCTGTGGATGTATACGTATGTAGCTGTATTGAAACAGAAGAAAAGAAAATGTAAGCCAACGTGTCTACGAATACACTTCGTATACGCACACAGTCTACAAAGGGTGCTCACCATGACGCCGGTATTATCCTTCTTCATCTCATTCCTAAAACAAAAACAAACATCATGACATGCATCCATGCCGGTCTACTCCACCCGCTCTCAGCCCATTTCTGCCTTCCTCTGTCTCCCGCAGAGTTTCGGAGATGGTTACAATGCAGAAACAGGTCTCAACTACGAACAACAGCAGTATCATTATGTATGCATGTGTGTAGGTATGTACCTTCCGACTTGCCACAAGAAACGTTAATTATTTCCCAGATCGGGAAACCCCACCCACCATCACCTTAGGTACCTCATGGGCGCAGAACAAAGATGAAACGAACACCATGGGTACATGGGGGGCATGAACCACAATCGACAAGGCACGCACGCGGCATCATACACAAATACGCATACTCCAAGCAGCCTTCATGGTGGCGCAGCCTGTCCATATTGATTGGCTGCGCTTCTTCTCTATGGCAAACCACAACCTACCAGTTCGCTACGGGCCTACGGCATGAGGTATGTGAGACAAAAGTACGATCACGGATCAGACATGTGGTAGACTCTACAGTTTTTCGACACATTAAACAGGTCTAGGAGTCCAGACCCACTTTGACAACAGCGGACTTGGATTGTTATTGCTTCTCTCAACCATGTTCCTGTATTGTTTGGGTATCTCTCCACGGCAACGCAAAACCCAAGATACTAATACAAACATCTTGTTTGCTCTGTCTCAGCGCAAGTGAGCAAGTGTAAGGACTCTCCTGAAGATATTGGTACCCCTTTCCATTTCCTTCCTATGGATTTCTTCTTCCATAGCCTCCAGGCGGCTAATTGAGCGCTGTTTGTTTCCCTTCCAGAATGCAGTATATAAAAAACATCATTGCAACGTAAACGCTGCCAATTGAGGAGTAAATTCCGTCTTAGTACGCTCCCCCATGATGGAGATAAAACATAGTAAGCCCACGCGCATGCAGACCAAAATACGCCAAATCAAAAACGCCGAATCTAGCAAAATGACAAGAACACCATATGCCTAAACGCCGCGGGGGGGGCCGTGGCACCCATATATCGACTGACTGCTCGTCGAGCTCCCACTTCAGGATTGTGTAGCCTGACTAATCGGGCAAAGCCCTAGACTCCTTCCTTCCTGAGCCCCAAGAAACGTGAGTCGTGTGAACGGTGACAAGTTCCAAAAATGCTCTCCTTCTCCATGATGGCGTCATATATAGAACTGAAGCGCTGTTGATGTCGACTCGGCGAAACCTTAAGCTCTAGGGCAATGCGCGGACTGATATGGATATATCATGTCGCTACCTCAGTCCTGCGTCTTGGCGAGTCTATCGGGACGATGCTCAATCCCTGGTTTCAATTCGCCCTCCTTATCGGTGTCATCATGACATTGATCTATCTTTTCCTCGAGATGTAAAAGTGTAGGATGAAAAACAAAGATCCGTCGTAATGTGGGTGGCGTGAAAACGAGTCCGACCTGCCTAAGCCATGCTTACAAAGCTTCTATGCTTTGGTTCGGCGTGAATATAGGACAAGCTCGCTTCTTTCCGAGAATGATCAGAACAAATTGAGTGAACTCGCTTAGTCTGATTGATGATCTTCAGATCCAGCAGATCCGGCTTCCGATCCCGCGTCCGTCCGGTGGACCTTCCGGTGTCTCCGCAGGTTGGACACGACAGAGAAGTGTCGTCCACAACCCTCGATCTCACAAGCAAACGCTGCTTAGAATGTCAGAAGAAGAAGTACCACAAAGGGCAGGCGGGTAATACGTACGTTTCTCGCCGGTGTGACTGTACATGTGAGTTTGCAAAGAGCTCGGCCGGGTAAAGCGCTTGTCGCAAACCCTGCATTTATGCTTTTTCTGAGTGGTCGATGAAATTTTGGAGCTGAATTGGCTCATCATCGACTGAGGAGCGGGAGGGAGGTGAGCAGACATGAAGCCATGGGGCCTGGGCAATGTTCTGGGATTGACAGATTCGATATCGGAGCCAGCTGCGGAAGAATAATCGGAAACCGAATCACCGTAATACGAGCCCGTCGAATGGGTAGAGGGGAATCCGTATGACTCGACGGATGATCGATCGTGACGTGAGCCATAAATGTTACGCGGGGTTTCTTGGCTCATGGCTAGCATGCCGTGACTGGCGTCGAGCGCATCAGCAAAATGTCTTCGCTCATCGGCTTGCGAGCTTAATCTGCGCCGAGAGAAGTTAGCTTTCGCGCTTAGCGGTACAGGCGCGCAAAGGATCCTAGCCAGCGCACTGAACAGAAACATCAAAATCAAGGGTCCACCTACGGTGGAGGAAAGTTTCGTCTGCCTGTTTCTGCTTCAGGGCCGATCCCAAAAGAGGTGTGTCGTATATGCGCCGGCGCATAGCCAATAGTATCGTAATGAGAAGCTGCTCCTGGCGAAAAATGGCTATTGACGGGAGATGCAGAGGTAGCGTAAGGGGTGTCACTAAATGCGGTAGCAGAAGCCATGCGATTCATGGAGAGGATGTCTATACAAATGCAGAGTCAGCTGCGATGGCTCCGCGTACTATTTACCATAGAAGAGAGGTGAGATAGAAAGGAACCAAGCAAACAAAGCAAAGAAGCCTTACCTGCTCCAGACGAACTGGACACGGGCATTGAACAATACGACGCCATTGATGATGCGCTGCTGGTGCTCGCCCTGGGAGCAAGACCTTTGGCACCCATCATGCCGTGGCTCAAACCATTCGGCTGGTGTTGATTACCAACAAATAATGAAGTGGCAGCTGTAGGAACTGCTTGTGAAGGAGATGCAGAGGATGACCAAGGATTTGAAAACGTTGGTGGTTGGCAGTGGGGCGGATAGTCGAATTGGAAGGGAGCCGCAAAACGCTGCTGTTGAGATGCGTCCAACGTCATAGTCATAGTGATCCCGGAAAACTCCCCCCCAGCGGAAAACAGATCAAAGAAACAAGAATTCTGAACAAGAATCAAGGATTATGTGACGGGCACAATTTGTGCAAGAAACTGCGTCGTAGTGATGGTCGTCAACTGAGGCCGGCTATGATGATGTCGATAATGTTGGCGAGAAGGCGATATCTTGGCGGTTGACTCGACGACGACGGCGCATGGGATTAGGGCTAGAGAAGTACACGGCGAGTACGAGTCAGGGTGTAAGAGAAGCACTCCAAGGTTCCAATGGTGATAATCCGAGGCTCAGACGCAAAATGCCGACTAACTAGAGCAAAGACCGAGTTTGTAACACGAGATCAGAGACAAGAAGATGCCGCCGCAAGATGGAAGGCGCGATTGTGGAAAGTCTAGGTGGGATCAGAGAAGTCTTAAGTGCCCGCGGCTCCGAATTGACGTGCACAAGTCCTGTCCATCTGTCGGGAGCACCAATCGAGTCCCCCGTCTTGGTGCGTTTACATGTGTGCATCCCACCTGCCTGTCCAAGTCCCCAAGTGTCTGCCTGCCTGGAGTGGAGGCAGGAAGGCGAGGAGGGGTGTGCGACCACTTTGGGTCAAGTTGATCGACAGCCGTATAGCCCTTTCGGAAAAAGGCCCAAGTGACGGCGTTGCGCAGCTAAAAGGGTAGCAGGGGGGGTGTGGGGTACACAGTGCACTCGGTCGCTTGCGCAGGTAACCGTTTTATGCTGGCGCATGGCCAAGCGTGGCCTGTTTGGTTGCTAGAAGCCGACTTGGTGAGCACTTGCGGGTCATTCGTTCTAGTGCTTGGACAATAGAGAAAAGCATGGCGAATGAGCAATAAAGACTCGAGAGAAACGTCAATGGAACAGGTCGGACCCCATGCCCTGTCTGACCTTGTCTGACCTTGTCTGACCCTGTCTGACCCTGTCTGGGGTGTGCACCGCACTGTGCTTTCTATACCACGCGCCGACAAAGCCTGCAGCCCCATCGCCCCATCGCCCCCGAGCACCGGTGCAATGTCCTGGGCCACCTGCAACCAGGCATTGAACCCGGGGGGGCTCCCCACCTTGTCTTGGTTTGGTGGGATATGACAATGGGAACTCCGAATCGAAATGAAGTTCTGGGTAATGCAGTGCAGCAGACTTCTCGCGTACATGCTTACCCAGTATGTACTCCGTACCTTGTCGAGTACATACCTCAGTAGTGTTGATTGGGGCGTACATTTATGTACTCGCGGGTAGGTGCAGTTGTTAGTATCAGTTAAACCCCGTTAAAACGATTCGCCACAAAACGATATCCTCAGTCTAACGATAAATTTGGGCCGATTTTACCGAAATCCCATACAAATAACGATAAACCCCACCTGAACGATAACAATACGATTTTGCTCGAAAAATCACGTGATATCGTTATAGCGGGGTCATCGCGACACAATTTTTTTGGCCCATTCCACCCAATTCCTCACACAATATCTGCCTCAACCTCATCGCGACACAATTGTTTTGGCTCATTCCAGCCATTCTTGACTTCTTTCCCATCTCAAACACCCCTTGTTGATAGAAGTATGTGCGTATGTGGCACGTCACCAATCGTGTTATGCACTGTTTATGTGGAGTTATGCTACCCTAAACTCTAAAGGACTCATAGCATTTGGTACATGATAAATAAAAGGTGCAAAACGCGTCGGCTTTAATTTTCTAGATATCATATGAAGTCCTGTATTTTTTCCTTTGCGTCTGAATGTACATATAACAACCCTGTGCGCGGGTGGAAGCTTAAAGGCGACTGGCACACACATGCAGTATCAATCATGTGTGTCAATTTGAACATACATCAACTCGACGTAAGTACCTAGGTACCTAGTGTTATAGGTGGGGCAGCATGCCAGATAAGTGGTCATGTGATGAGACACGTGATAAAATCAGATCACGTTAAAACGATATTTCGATATAACGATGGGCTGGAGGCCATTTAGCTGATATCGTTTTAACGGGGTTTAACTGTATCTTAGGTCTTGGCTCCTTTCTTGGCTTTTCACGATCCATTGCTCCGAAGAAGACAACGTGTGGGGTTCGAAACTTTAGACAGCTAGGAGGTATGTACCTAACATACTTGGGTTAAGTGCGTGGCATCCTTCCTTCAACCATCAGCCATGCAATAGAGACTATGTACGGAGTATACGGATGCTTATACAGGTCTAAGTGCCTGGCCAGGTTAGGCGGGAGACAAAAGATGGGGAAGCGTCTTTTCCCTAACCCGATGAATGAGATAAGCTAAAGGGCTCTCAAAGTAATCTTGTCCTTTGTCTTGTTTTGCACGGGTTTGGATTCACTGATGCTTGACGAGCATCCTTTTTGTTTTTTCCAGGAGAAGGACTGCAAGTGAGATGACGGCGAAAGCGGCCAAAACGAACCCTATGTGACCACGGCCATTACAGGCGTCTACTCCGTAGGTATGCGAGAGGTGGCAATTACGCAATTACGCAGCTGCGTGTGTCTGTGTAGTGTACATAGTCAGGGTGACAATCCGATTGCAAACTTGGAAAATGTAAAGCCTGCCGGTAATCGTGCCCGCCACCTGCCTGGCACCAACCAGCTAATAAATTTCAGAGTTCTGGGGTTGGGTAGTCTTGGTGGAACAGCGGTTTGTACTTGCTGTCATGACAAAACATGATACTGTACTCCGTACATATGTAGCAATCCGGCCCCGACTTACGGATGAGAGCCCAAGTGGATGCGCCTCGCGGTGTCTTGGAGGTTGGAATCATGAGGCGCACAAGTTCACAATCTTCATGCAGCCGCCTCCGGGCATGAGCAGAAACCAAGGTGCCTGTGCCTGTGTAACTTTCAGGTCGGAAAAAGCAACGTGTCGGGGCGCCGCGTGCCGTGGTAGCTAGGTTACTGGCCATGCGATGGCGTTCACGGCACGCCACGTACCGAGCAACTGTCAGCCTTTACCGGAGGGCCAGAGCCCATTCGCGCATATTTCGCCGGTTCGGTTAGAGTGCAAGTGCTATGAGGTCACTGCCAGAAAGTAAAGGAATCAAACCAGGCCGTGAACAAATGACGAGCCGGATCTTATCATCACATGCCTGGATAATGGGGTATGTACCTAATGGGTAATGGGTAATGGGAGGTAGGTACCTAAGGTAATGGCTAATGGCAGGTAGGAGGGTGGCCAGGTGACAGGTGGCGGCCAGGTGGCAGCCGTCGCAACGACTTCGACTGATACATCATACATACACGTAGTTATAACTACCTACATTGTCGACGAAAGCTTCCGACGGAGAAAAATTCACATTGCGAAACAGCGAAACCCGTTCAGACAGGCTACACGCATCGGATCTCGCTCCGCCCTTGGTGATGCACTGGGAATCAACTTATCAAGGAGCTATGATGCGAATGATGCTATAAGGACCAGTCGGGCTTGGTGTCCCCCACCTTCTCCTGCTACCACCTTCTGCGTCTCTTCCTCCTTCTAACAACGCTTCCTATTACTACGCCTTTGTGTTCGCCTCCCAGCAAAGGCTCATCACCATCATAGGCAAAGTAACAGCCCGTTTTTCGTCCTTGAAAGCGTTACTTTAGTGGAAGTGGATGCAATTAATGAACCGATGCAGCAGAATCAGTCCAGGCTTGATTTGGAAACCACGCCTGTCGGGGGCTGTCGTGACGTATCAATATGTACATATTGGAATTTGGGAGACTCAATGGGAACGGCGGAACGCGGGATAGCACGGGCTAGGGCAGCTAGTGGGTGTGGCGACTCGCAAGTGACAATGAGAGACAGCAGGCACTGCGAGGACACAGATACAGAGCAGACGCACGATTGAATACAACATATGTTGGAATCAGTATCTGAAGCGTCATAACTGCAACAGACCTAGATCTCTGACTTCGACATCACCGCCGACCGGACTTCGATAACGGTGACGGTGATCCCCTTGACGTGGATACACGGGTTGGTCGCGGTCACCGACCACTTTACCGCTTTCGCCGTTGACGATGGTGGTGTCGGAAATTTTCCCACCAAGCAGGCGGCAGAATATCATCCACTTGTCAAATCGCGCGTTAGGGAGAGCCAGCATGGGGGGGGGGGGGGGGGGGGG